>DWDV01001294.1:0-13614 GCA_018245615.1 Mimoniades ocyalus | reverse complement strand
TTATCGTAGAAGAATTGTTGTACTGAATAATGGCTGGATAATTGGTTATCTGCACATCATTGTCATCAGCATATTGCAGTACACTGCTGGACACAGGCCTTGCCTGACTGGTTATGCCCATAACTCCCACGCTGGGCATGCGGGTTAGGGATCCCACAGCACAGCTTCTCGCACCGCCAAAGCTACTGCCCGTGGGCGGGCATTTAGCTGCGCCTAGGCAGACCGCGCCATACCGTGATCTGTCAGCGCTGGGACACCGGACATCCTCTATCGGGGAATGTATTTTATACGATTTTTATTACATTATTTCTTATCTGTATGTATATTCTTATTTGTATAGTGAATCTGAATACTGAGTGAAGAATCTGATTGCCACCAAAAGCAAATATTCCTGTTATGAGTGTGAGTAATGTTTGTCCTGTATTTTGGGTGTAAAATGATTTCTTTAAATATGTACATGACGGCACAGCCGCTATCTTGTTTAGTATCAGACACCTACATGTTGATAAATTAGTAAATATAAAATAGTTAATGATTGAAACGCATGTCAGAACGCAATTTCGTGTGCTCTAGAGGCGTGTTAAAAATGTAGTACGTATGTGCGTTGTAAAAACAATTTTTGAATGAATAATAACGAATAATGAAATTCGTTAGCTGACGTTAATAACGAAAACACTTCAGGTGTTTTTGTTGTGTTCTGTTTTGGTTTTGTTTTTTCTTCTTCGGGTGTTTTCGTGACGTTACTCTACAAGTTAAAGGAATTAATTGTTATTTTGTTGCTCAACCTGTATTTTTCTTCCCAAAAGGCGGACATATTGCATAATGGCATTAACTACTGGTCAATGAAGGTGATGACTGTTGAAGGAAGATATCAGTAATTTTTTGTTTTTAAATCGTATAGTTATGTAAGTCGAACTGCTAGACATGCACCTACCCTGAGTGGTTCTTGTTCATTACCCCCACGCTGGGCATGCCCGTTGGGGACCGCAGGGCACAGCTGCTCACATCGTCTACGCGGATTCGGCCGCCAAATACATAGATACATAATTACGTACATAAACCGGCGTGCATGTATGAAGAGAGCGATGAATGTGGACGAAGCACGACAGGTGTGTAAGAATAGATATATTTGGCACTCTGCGCTCTCTGCCTACCCCGCAAGGGACCTGGCGTGAAGATATGTATGTATTTATGTATAATTATACACACACATACATACATGTGTGCATAAAATATAATGCTGAGAGAAATCTATATATCATATCCTATAATTACTCTGAGACTTACTCACGGGCTTGTTTTATAATGAACTGCAAAATTACAGCTGTTTTGGTGTATTGCGATAACAGGTTACAGAACGGAACAAAACATTCTCGAAAGTTATATAACGACACTTTATATTTCCAATAATTGCCGTGTTTTACAACGTTTTCAAAGTTAATAATTTGAAGTAAATTTTCGCCGAAGCGCACCTCTGTACAAAGGATGTGCGTTTAAAGATCAAATATCACTGCTACTCGTATAAAGGTGAAGGGAAACTGCCTGCGAACCTGGAACCCTCGGAGTTGTCCATAAATATGAATGATGTCTACCTATCCACTTGACCAGCGAGGCGGAACATGGTTTGATTCTTTCTTACTCTGGATACTTACTTACTTACAGCCATGGAACACATGACATGTTATGTCATGACATGACAGCCATGCCACATGAATGTATATACACATGAAACACATGAATATATAACACATGAATACAACCACATAACACATGATATAACAAAGAATGTACATATGTTAACACACTATGTAAGTTACTTGTATGTTTGGCTCTTACTCATTTAACAAATGATTTATTTAAGTTACTTTCCATAACGTCTACTTATCACATGTAGACTACATAACAGTACAGTTAATTATCAACAGCTGGGGTCGCGCGACTTGATAATAACTCTTGTCTTAAATTGTCAGTAAGTTTTTATGTGCCTCGTTGGTTGAGTGGTTGCAAATGCGACTGCTAACCAAGAGATATTGGGTTCGATCCCTGGGTCGGGCTAAATATTATTGGTCGAGATATAGCAATAGGTTCACTTCTTATTTTATGTTGGGATTTAGGTATAACATAGCGTCACTGCATAATCGCATCACAGCTAAACATCTCATTTGACGTAGTTATTTCATTTATCACTCTCTTCATTCGCGCACATCGTTAGAATTCCTCACAAGTCAGTTTTTAACCTATTATTTTAAGAAAGGTGAGTCTTAGTCTCCCACGACATCTGTATCCGTCAATATCCGTGACATCAACAACATCACACCATAATAGAAATAAACTTAGATACTCGTTAATTTGGTACTGAAATTATTATTCAAAATATCTAACATCGTTACCTAAGGGGTGTTCATGGTACAACTTTAGTTACAACAGAGACGTACGCAGGTATATTAGAAACGCGCGTACGAGGCCGCACGTCGGTCGTTTCTTTGTTGCCAATCTGTTTATAATCAAGTAATTTATAAAAATAATGGAGTAGGCGCGAGTTGACACATTGTTTAACAACACGCGGCGCACGACAGGCGAATTCATTTAACTTTTGGGGCGACGCGACTCCATTGTAATTTGCAGGGCGGTTGAGCCGCTACAGATAATAACATCGTCGTGCGACACGTTACATTATAATTGAAACGTGACTCTGAATTATCAAGACGTTCGAATAAAAACGTAATATCACTCCTCTAATCCCCGAAGAGATAGGCTGACAAGTGTAGTACATTCCGACGTGTCACCAGTTACGTTTGTGTCCCACATGGAATGGGTGGTAAGCCTATTGCTAGGCACCAGGCACAAAGCCAGACTCGGAACCACTAATAGAAATTTCAGTTTAGAAAAATCCAATAGAGCCTACCCGGGGACCGAACCCAGGACCATTCGATCAGCAATCGTGCTTACCACTCAAAAAACGAGGCAGTCAACATTCGAATAAATGTTACTTTAAGCCGCGTCCCCAAGCACGATTACAAACAGTAACAATACTACGTGTTAATAATATGTTACGTAACGATTATAAAATGTCTATAAACTTCACCCATACAAAACGTACAAGTTGGTATGACATAATAATGTTACACACACACACACACACACACACACATGTGATAAAAACAGTCTTCGAAATACATAAGGGGTGCCACGCACATGTGAACAAAGTTGTCGCTTATCAAAACTGTTCGTACCTGCGTACTCGGAATCAAATCTATTCGTTGTTCAAAAGCTTGTGTATTAAAACGGCATTCACACAAACAGGCAGCTCAAAAATTTGACAATCGGTCTGTTAGTCAGTTTTTCTTAAGTATAATATGTAATCGTAGGGGAGCCTGGGACGCAAATTTGCAGTTACTAGAGCGTCATGGGGGCCTATTGCATTGAGAAGATTAGGCCCTGAAACGAAAAAGAGTTTATGTTAAGTTTGCCATTTTAGTGGGGAAGTGAGAAAGAAGTATTATAATATAATATTTTGTACTCGCCGCTCTGCCCATCCTGTAAAGATCTGGCTTGACTGTAAATATGTGGTGATAAAAATATACGAAAATACACTAAATACATTTTCAATGTCACCGGCCTGTCCTTGCTGGGTGAACTGCGGAATACCATAACGTACATCTCCAATAATTATACCACTTCTCCGAACGCACAAAAAGATTTAGTAACGAAGTACAAAAAGTGCTTCTTTCTTTGCGTAATAATCGAACTAAACATATTAGCGTCTTGGAAATGCTTTCAAACATTTTCTTATTAACCTGAACAATCAAACTTGTTATCTTGTATTTTACTAGTACAAGATTTATTATACAAAGTACGAAATATAGGTATTCTACATTTACTTCCATTGAATTTACTTTTGTATAGAAATCGGTGTTGTATGACGGAGTGGAAAGTTTACGGTTTCTGTTTTGTGTAAATCGTTTTGTCGGGCTCTTGTGTAGACTGTAGCTTAATAATCTGATAACATACATACTTGTCATACCCACAGTTAATTTGTATATAAAATTTTACATAGCGAGAGAGTACACGAGTCATTTATCGGTAAGCAGTCATAGTCTCGTATAGACTTTATAAGAGCCGAGCAACTAGCGAAGCGGTGTTAGTTTTGAGTGGGAAGACTTTTTTGTCTTTCTTGAACAGTCCCTAGGCATTGGGTTCCTGATATATCGTTGAAGGCGCCTCAAACCACATTCTACTCGGGCACTGCTGAAACGAATATGTTAATTTACATTTTTGTACAAATCATTCATTTTTTGATATAACCTTTATAACAAATTACATATTAGGCAATTAGTACCCGCTGAAATAGTTGTCTTTGTGTCTGTTAGCGAATTAATTTTAATCACATCTGGATGCCGAACTCTAGGTATAGTTGCGGTAATTTACAGCGACGTTTAGTAATGTATGGTTTCATACAGAGTCGTTCTCTCTCACGTAATTAGGCTCACATTTGATGTATTAATGTCCTCGCTTCAAACAACGCTGTATCGAATGTGTTCAACGCGAATTTGATTTAGCAACCAGTACAATTACATCGACTGCCTCGTTGGCGTTGATCCAGTGGTTACAAGTGGGAGTGATGAGTAAAAGGTCCTAGGTGTGATTCCCGGGTGGGTAAAGGTATTACTGGATTTTTAGCTTGAAATTCCCCGTATTAACAGGAAATGTACGGATTTGCGCCCAATATATCGCAAAAAGGTTCATCGGTTATATTAATTACTAGCTGACCCAGCGAACTTCGTTACGCCTAACGGTTAATGAACAGTTATTTGAGATTGAAATACAGCGCCATCTATTGAATATTTACTCAATCTTAAAAATAAGATTGCATTGAATTGTGTAGTTCTCACGGCCTTCTATTGAAATATTTAGAACTTAAAAGTAAAAAAAAAGGTAATTTAACCGTTTATAAAAAACCTTAAATCTGCAATGAAAAAGAAAATGCGCTTATTAATCGAGATAAAAACTATCCTATCTTTTAAGTTGGAACAAATAACACATATCTACAAAACTTCATTGAAATCGGTTCAGTGGTTTAGGAGATTAGCGCAAACGAACATCGTGACACGAGATTTTTATACAATAAGAGAAGAGAATATGGGATTTCATGGGCCTTATAACATAACTAGTGAAATTGTGTTAAAACAATTTCTTAAAAGCAATGTGCACAAATGACTTGTTCTCGGAGGTCGCGGAATTTACTTTTCACGCTTAAGGGTAACGCGTAGTGCCTTATACAGAACATTTTCGAAAGCAACGCTACTCATTGTCCAAATGTAAATTAGGTCCAATTGATTACAGTACCGCGGTGCGCTGACAATACAATTTTTGTTTTATTCCAATGGCCGTCCGTAATGGTAGTGCTGAGGTCGTTACGGGCGGCTGCCACGCACGCAGCCTGTATTTTTTACACGCGCGCTAATTACACGTTATGTAATACAATTTACAATATTTTCAATGATAATGTTGCTTACAAACGTTTTTTATTAAAACATGCCACCGTTGAATATTTTAAAAATATGTATAAAATTTCCTTCGTAACGTTAATACTTAGCTTTTGCTCTTTGACCTGTATACATGTAAGTAGTGTGAATATGGACAATAATGTTAGATATTTTAATGAACATTTTCAAAGTCACAGTCTCAAAGTCATTGCAAATATCACGTTTAGTGACGTTATAAACATTTTAAAGGCATTAGTGCAAAGCAATGTTGGAACACTTTCGCTGAGCACGTTAAGAGTAACATGTAGTACATTGTTAATAGTCTGTTCATTGTTAGTAGTAGTCTGGGCGGGAAATCGGTCTTACGTTAATTTATGCAATTATCTATGGGTTTGCGCTTTCGGTAGACTCCATTCCTGTCAGGTATTTATAAATCTGTTTAATGTATAATACCCATATCTTCCCTTATTTATTTATTGTATATTGCTATCTACAAAGGGTGAAATTAATGCCAATTAGCATTTTCTACCAGTCAACCCAGGTAATGATGGAAATTTGGGGTAGGCAGTTCATTCTTTAAATTAAACAAAAGAAAAAAACTTAAGCTATTATATATAATGATATACATAATATGTAATGCTAATAAATTTGTATTACACATACATATCATACATATTCATATATACACCTACATAATACATACACACATACACGCATTAATCATAATAGTGATAGAGAATTATTGATCATTTGCCTCAATTATTTTAAGTGAGTGGTTATATACGTGCTTTTAAAAGGACCACTTATTGTAAAACGTGAATGGTAAAAGGTTGTTGTAGAATGTATAATGCAATAAATATATTATTATTACGTTACCTAATGGTAAATATAAAATATAACAACTTACTGTGACCGTAACATCACGCCTGTATAATCCGAAGAGGTAGGCAGAGGAGTTCAGTACATTCCCACGTTTCAACAGTTATGTTCATGTCTCGTCATGGAATAGGTGGGAGTCTATTGCTATGCACCAGGCACATAACCAGATTCGAAGCCGTTAACAGAAATTTCCATTTCGAAAAATCCAGTAGTAGGTACTCGAATTTTATTCGTACTATTTATCCCAACTATTTAATACACCTATTCCATAGTGGAACGTAAACGTAACTGGTGAAACGTGGGAGTGTTCTACATTCCTCTGCCTACCTCTTCGGGGATGACAGACGTGATATTACGTATAACATTAAATCACTTTGAAATTTTCTATCTATGAAAAACAATCTACCCAGTATCAGCCCGTAGCGCCATTACTCATACCGGTAACGAATTGTAATCCCCATGGGCGTGGCGCTTGGAATGTGTAAAAGGCGAGCGCGCAATAAATGAAAGCGGGAAAAAGTGGAAGCTTTAATTATTCTATCAAAATAATCCTTCTATCAAAAGAAGAATTCTTCAAGTGGTCATTAAGTGGAGTTTTCTAACACTGGCATACGCTTTAATACAAGGTCTTATCTAGAATACTACAAGTGGACATATTACCATGATAGATCATGTAATATTATATTGTAAGGAGAAACGGAGGGTCAACAGCGCTCTCTGGTGCGACAGCGGCGTAACATGTTGTTTATGTGTGATATTGTTGTGAATCATCGCTCGGATGTTTTAAACAGTTAATGTAAACCAATATAAGAGAGAGAGCGATGCGCATAAGAGCATTCTCGGCTGTGCTTTTGTTGATATAGGACGTCTTGCTGTCCGTCCATATTAAGATCTAGTTCAATCCTCTTGCGAGCGGAAGCTTTGCCCGTTTGTGTAGCCAAAAGCTCCTATAACATTTAAGTACTTGTCTAATACTGTCTTTCATGTTTGCATTTCGTTATTTAGATAAAATATTATTGTAAGTGATCGATTTAAATCTATTTTTTATTTCATTTCCACGCCTGGTTCCTAACAATATTGTATTACTATATTATTGTAACGTATTGTATTGTATTAGCGCGAGTGGTCCGCGCACTGAGTAGTGTTTGATTGGTCTAACAGACCTATAGACCTATAGTCATTTTAGGGAGACTTGTAAAACTTATAACGTTTGTTTTATCAAGTTCACAGACTAGTTATAGTTATTACTTCAATGTTCTTAACTACACAAATGATCATAACATTGTATGTTACATTAAACTTGCTCGTTAACGCTCGTGGTACTTTTTAAACCTTTTTACAAACGAAAGATTGTTAACAAAATAATCCATCAAAATTAACATTACATTTTCTTTAATCATAGCTCAATCTACTACTGCTTATAAATAAGCATAAGCATCGTCTCCCATAAGCATCGTCGTGCAGATATTTTTTTTGTCAATTTTCTTCTGATGTCGTAAATAAATTACGATTTCCGCAAAATGATCAATAATAAGCTATCATACTATTAGCTGGTAATATGGAAGAATTTCGAAGAAAACCAACAAGAACGTTTCTTGTCAATTAGCACTGCTATTTCAAAGAGCATTTCCGTGAAACGTCTCACATACATAGGTATGTCGGGTCTTACAACAACTCACAAAGTCTTCGGAACTGTTCCGGAAATTTCCGCTTTTTGTTCGTGGTTTCGAGGCTTACAACCAACCGTTTCGTAAAAATCTTCATTTTGATCCCAACAATTGTCATTTATTGCGAAAATCGTAGCATATTAAGAAATACTAATTTGTAAATTTCTCGTATCAATACTTTTGACGCTTATAAATAAACATTTGAAAGGGTTAATGCTAAACTATTAGACTATCTCTACCAACTTTACACAATAAGTACAATTTATTTTCGTAGTTACTATCACAGTAAGAATTTAATAGATTATGATTACGTTGAATGACAAAGTGTTATCCATTAATCATTTCATATATTTATCTGATTTATCAATACATCTATATTTGTGGCTCTACTACAAGGAGGAATGCGTCAGTCTATAAACAGGTGTTACTCGACCTTTAATACATGCATTATTTTACTGAACTAGTTTTCCTTTCAATATTTTGTATTTAATAACGTGCACATAGTCTGAGTTAATGATTTGAAACATAATATCGTGATAATAGTAATCACTTAGGTAATCATTTACAAGCTAACGAGCTTACGAGCTTAATTACGAGTAGCGAGAGTAGCTTGTCGATATGAAAAAATCGGTGTTTTATATCTTCACACCTGTATTCCCCGTAGGAATAGGCAATGGAATGCAGTACACTCCCACAACCGACCTGTTAAATTCTACGTTCCACCATAGAATACGAAATGAGCCTATTGCTGTATACTGGACACAAATCCAACCTACGAGCTGCTACTAGAAATTATAAGTAATATTAATTTGACAGTATTCCACCCGGAAATCGAATCCACGAAGCAGTTAATTTAAATAACTGTATCCGTAAAAGATACAGTGACAAAATGCATGACATTCAACCACCAGTATATATGTATTTCAAAAATAAAAAAAAAATATAAAAATAACACAATCAATTATTCATCACGTCCAAATAAAAAAAACACAAAACAAAATAAAAAACTCCACGTCAAAAATCACATACGAAACTCTATGAAATATTGTGATTGTCAAAAAATCACGCCTCACATCGCGTGACGCCAACATTTTTCACCTGCCACAATGAGGGTAAATTATTGACAATCGTTCCACAGTACGGCTTTAATTCTCTTCATTATCGTACAATAGAACTTACTAAATCGCTTATTAATGATGGCGTTGTATGATTTTACTATTTATGTTATTGAAAGAATTCACGACACTACAGCATTCTTTTATTAAACACTTATAGTGTATTAAAATATTTACACGGATCATTTTTAATCAATCAAAGAGCTCTTTATGCTGTCATCTATTTAACAGGACAATAGAAATATTACTGCTTAGCGGCAGGATTAGATGTAGAATTATTTAGACCTGCGTTGAACATGACTCTACTACGATGCACCAAAAATTCTAAAACTAATGATTATTCTACCTATCGCTTCGGGGATTACAGGCGTGGTATTACATTTTTTACTACTAACAACCAATTCTTGTTACCAATGAATATCGCGAGCAAATCTTTATTAGCAATGATTGACACCAAAAAAACCACGCAGCGTTACTCACAATCAGGTGGGTTGCCACAATCAAACAATAATCGCCACAATTTGACACCGGCTTCGTACCCGCTCCCCACAGGACGTCCGTGCCTAAGTGACATCTTTATGACTGACGGATTCTGTGCCAATGCGGTCTGATTGTGCGAATGATATATGAATGTACCAACCACTGCGTGCGGTACCCGAATGTTCCTACACTCGCAAATTTAGCGAATACAGGTGATGATTTATTATCACGAAAATTGTGTTTGTTCCATTTTCAATTTTGAATATATTTTAATAATCATTTCAATAGCTAAGAATCACTGCTAGTATTCTAGCTTCTTAATATTTCAAAATTAAGAATGAATGAATCTTGTATTACTGGGAATCTAAGCATGAGCAGTAGCAAAACTATAAAAATAAAATATTACCTAAATGCTTAAGAATTACGGGATAGATTGAGAGTACTGATCACAGACCTGACCTGATCCTTCAATAATAATCACCTTACGACCCGGGCTATAGACCATTATTACATCTTAATATCACACCTGTATTTAGTATAGTACATTGCGCTAGAAAGAAGAATCACTTTTCACTACTGATGTGCCATTTAATGAAGGTAAGCAATCGACATACCCGGGAACAAATCCATACTCCACACTGCTAGGGATGTCAAGCTGAAACCTAATAGTTCTATGTCCGACAGACGTACATATTAAACTGGACCAATGAGACAGTAAAATATTATTTTTATTATGAAATAACTAGGCGAGTAGCGCATTGATCAACGCGCCGTCCATCACTCGCTGACACCTAGAAGTGGTTTCACTCGTACGTGGATACTGTATTCACATCAGTCTTCAGCTGACGTGGCCTTATTGACAAGCTCATGATATTATCATATTGTAATCGTTAAAAACGATCTCGATTTCGTTGTACTCTCAATGTTCTTTTTTATATTTCCTGAATGTTTTATTATATTTATTCACATTGAAAACCACGCAATGGTCCCAATTCACTAAAACTGCAGAAATGCCTGTGTATTTCTTTGTTTGACATTCATTCATTAATTATATATTCATGGATGCAGTATGAAAATTATAGCATTTAAAATATGCCAAAATACACAAAACTTTCCTTATTTTTTTTAAATTCTTCCTTACTCTGATTCCTTCTTTCAAGTAAATCGAGATTCTCCAAAAATAAAAAATCAGTTGTCAATGTTGTCTCCATCAACACATAGTATAATACATATATTTCACCACTAAGTCATTTTATTTGAAGTTTCTTTATGATTCAGTTATCCGTGTCGGGCCGGGGAAGGGATACATCCTCCGATACCGGGGTACCAAGGTGTCGTAAGGCACATGGGAATAATGGCAAAAGCTTCTCTAGGGATGTCTATGTCCAGCTGACGATATATCATTCAGTTTGCCGCTTTATATATTGTAAGCATTCATCTCTTTATGTCAATTGATAGATTCCTGTGTGAATATTTTAAAATTATAAAACTGATCGAATAAGAGAGTAAGTTATAATACCTTTCAATTTTACTACATATTAATACAAGGTACAAAAATGTGAGATAAAACTAGTAAACCGTTCCAATCAAGCGTTCCAATTGGCACTGTCAACCAAGTTTATTTTGATATGACTATAGTTCCTGGACGTTGTGTATACAGTAGAGAATCAACTACTGCCTCAATATCAGTGAACGCACACACTCAGGCCGCGTGTGTCTCGCTCAAATAAGGCTCATTTATCAACGCCTGTCACATCAATCACTCACATATCCGCAACTTATTTCACTTACTTTACCCATGGAGTACCACAAGTTATTATTTATATAAGATTGTAAATATACAGAGAATGATCATTATTGATATGATATTTGAGATATCTTTGTATCGAGTTGGGTGACAGTTTTACGGCGGGTTCATGAGGATTCTCGTCCATACTTCATATGTTAGAACCACACGTATACTGCCATCTATGATCATTTAAAATGATATCTTTGTATATAATGTAAATTTCAAATTATCTAGATGGAATATCTAGTAGTGGCTTGTAATCTGGATAAGTGTCCGGTGCATGATAGGACGTTAAACCGTGTTCTATAATAGGACGCAAACGTAACAGGCAAAACGTGAAAGTGTACTGCACTCCCCTGCCTACGTATTCGGGGATCACAGGTGTGATGTTACGTTGAATACTAAGCTAAATTAGAAAAAAACAAGGGAATCGTTATTTCGAGTCAAAAAAAAGCAATGCGCGGGGAATCCGGCTGAGATTCTATCATTATATCGTGCACGACAATGCGCAGAGGGAAAATATTTACTGAAAGCTGTCACTCACGTGTACGTGTTCATGCTACGTTATAACTATCCGCTTTATCAATCCTTTCGCTCTAATATTGAACACGAGTCTCCGCTCATAATAAATAAAGCTAGTAATTAACAACATTCTATTAATAACAAACACTGATAATTATCAAAAATACCATAATAAATCTAAGCTCGACATCGCAAAACAGATGTCCGGCACATCCTATCTATCAGTGGTGGTAATCAATTTAGGACTAGGGCGACCTCTAATCAGGTAAAGTCGCGGACAGTGTCCAAGGTTAACGCGGTGTGTCTCACGTGTACCGCAGTGCGGCGGGCTGCGGCAACCGCTGCGTGCGGTCCGTCGAACAATACCGAATTATGAATTGTTTGCCGATTCGATTCGCCGATATGAGCGGCGCAAGAGTTAAAACATAAGTTTGCGATATCAATTAATAATATCAGGTGAATTTAATTCATTTAATTTGAATTTCAAATAAATGTCATATGTAATTGAGTTTCATTAAAAGGTTTACGCAGTGTCCAAGGTGAGATTGGCTGGAGCCGTGTGTACCGCAGTGCGGTAGGCTGCAGCGACCGTTGCCTGCGGTCTACGGTTTAATTGTTAAAAACTGATAATTTTGATATTAAATATACACCAAAGCAATTAACGTACTCGTACAAAAATATAATTAGTGTAAATAATTTGTTTTCAATATATTTATTGTTAATAACAATAATTACAAAAAGTATCAACACCGATGAAATAGTTTAAATAACTAAGATCTCATAGTGGTGTAAATTTTTCAAAGTTAGGTTTTCTAGTAGTGGCTTGGCGTCTGGATTTATGCCCGATGTATGGCAATAGCCCCACCACCTATTCCATAGTGGAATGTAAATATAACTGGATAAACCTGAAAGCTGTACTACACTCCTCTGCCTAACTCTTTAAGGAATACAGGCATGATTTTTATAACTTAATCATACCTTCATCTTTAGTTGACTAACTAACTATTATTATTGTACCTTAATATTAATAAATATCTTACTATTGTGTGCTATTGTTGATAATAGTAACGTTTTATATGTAAGTCTCATTTAAATATATACATATTTTCCTCTTAGATAGAAATCCATTCAGTTAATGATAATATTATTTACCAAAGCTCTTAAAATGGAACTGAGCGATTCGAAAAGAGATCGTTGAGAGAAAAAAATAAAGCGATGGCGCCGACATTTAGACAGTAACCCATGATCGGTCTCCATCAAGCATAATACTCCACGCTTCTCTTTCCAACATGAATTAATAAATGTTAGTATAAAATACATAGAGCTTCTTCTGTTGTTCTCTTTTGTAAATCTGTTGTATAGCGGGATGACGACAACTCCATTTGTAATGGGAAATAAACGTAACTGATGAAACGTAGGAGTGCATTATACTCCTCTGTCTCACCATTCGGGGATTAGAGGCGTGATGTTTTTTTTAGCGGGATAACCTGCTAATATTTTAATCGTATGTAAATAAAGTAATTATTTACTTAATTTAATACTCTGAATATACCGTTATAATATTCATCATTAACACGTCCACTGTATTCCCATTCAACAATAAATGAATTTGAATTTTGTCATTCTACTGTCAGATACGAGTCTCTCCTCACAAAAGGAAAAGTTAAGGCTGCAAT
>DWDV01001293.1:0-13614 GCA_018245615.1 Mimoniades ocyalus | reverse complement strand
TGACCTACCCTATTGTGACTGTCTAAAACTCGCGTGACCGTTTTATTATTGCAGACAGGCGAGGGATGCCGATCGTCGGTACCTAGCGTGACTTTAAACTCGCCTTATTGCATGTAACCAGCCATTAAGCAATATTATTATCCCGCGAACACATGAACGTTATTAACGAATAAATAAAACCATGTGCAACGAATTAAAACTGTTTAAATTTACTGTCGATAGTAGACAGATTTATTGTAAGTAGATAAACATCGTGTGTCACTTTTGAGCGCATATGGTGTTGACAAACCGTAATCAGTTGAGCAAGTATCTACGGTCTACGGGAGTAAGTCTCACACCGTTAAAGGCAAGGTAGGTTAGCGAGCAAATGACCACATTTGAGGCTAGGGTGTCCCAACGGTAATAACTTCTGTGACAAATGCTATTTGGTAAGCATGTGTCCTAAAGGTTTTAACATTATTATCAAATATGTCTATAGTAGCTAAATATTTTAGATACTAAACTGCAATTCGTTTATAAATATTATATTTTTTCAAAATATAAATTAGATATTGATTTTAGTAATGGATACATCTTGGTCATTTAATTTACACTGATATTGATACGTTCTTTGAAATACTGTTCAGTTACCATTATTATTATTATTTTATCATCACGACTGGCCCCTTACGGGTTGCAAAGAGCACTGAGTACAAAATATCTGTCCTGACTTAACTGCGTGCTTTTTTTAATTCATCATTCTCTTCATAGACGCACGATGAAGTGGGGAGTGCCGGGAGTGGGAACTGGCTCACACACTGTTTATTTGGAATTAATATAAATGTGCCCACATTATTATGCATTCCTACCCTAGCTATCAGCGGAGCGTAACGTTGGGCCAACAACCATCGTTAAACTTTAAACGTTCTCTCAATTATATTCAATTATATAATTTATTGTATATTTCGTTTTGTTCAACCTTAATTTAAAACTTACTACCAGTACGACTTACTTAGATTAATAATAAATATGAGATGATCTATTAAAAAATCCATATGTATAACATTATAAATATTATTTAATATTTGTGTGTAGGTATGTATATATACAATCTTAATTTTATTCCTCTAATTTTCCTCATCCGATATGAATACACATTGAATTTGTTATGTAATAGGTCTTTTCATTTCTGAGTCTGCTTGAAAAAAATCTCAATAGAGGATAAACAGTACCTTTGCACACAATTTCATGTATGACTTTCATTGTTGTATTTTTCCGTGGGCAACAATGGACCGATAAAAGATTTGATCATGGCGATTATGTTAGTGAAATGCAGTACAATCCATACTATGGCGTGGATTTGGTGACTGCATACGCAAGGCGAGCCGCGGCTAGCGCAGGCGTTCTCCGAGACCGTTACCTGCCACCTGCGTGCCGCGCTCATTGAACTGAGACCGGTGATCAATCCAACACGTGTTAGGACATTTGACACTACTTATATTACTCAAAAATATACTTCGATTATTTAAATTATCCATTTATTGACTCGTTGATTTAGTGGTTACCAGCGCGCCTGCTAATCGAAAGGCCCTGGGTTTAATTCCCAGGTTGAGTAACACGTAACGTAACATCACGCCTGTATTCCCCGAAGAGTTATGCACAGGAGTGTAGTACACTCCCACGTTTTACTAGTTAAACCCAGGTTGAGTAATATCGGATTTTACTAATTTTGAATTTCTATTAATGGCTCGGAGTCTGAATTTGTGCCCGGTATATGGCAATAGGCTCACCCATTCCATGATAGGACGTAAATGTAATTAGTGATACGTACTACACTCCGCTGCCTATCTCTTTCGGGATTACAGGCTTGGTGTTATATACCCATTGATGTAATATGTGTTCGGGGGCTGAGTTTAAATAACTGTCTAGGTATTAAATATATATTTATATGTATCTAACATATTTGTCGTCACTGACGTCTGGTCGTCGTAACACACGTTATCCCTACTTTGGGTTCAGATGCCCACCTGTGGAAATGTCCAAAGATATTTGAAGAAAATACCTTAAAAAAAATCGATTCGATTTCAAGAATTAGTGGTTTCATTAACTTTTAGACAGTAATGATAAATTTTAAAATGACTATCTTATCGTGAAAATGTAAACAGGAAATTACAAACGTAAATAATATCAAGGTAAATAGATTTACTAACATAATTTTTTCAATTGATTGTGTAAGCTGTATCTATGAAAATAAACATATTTGTAGTGCGTGCGAATGCATGCGTTCGAACTATCGTTAAGTCAACAGCGGCGAGATAGGGATATCGATTCGTGACGGCCGATCCAGTTGCGGCAGACATTCGATACATCGTCACGTAATCGCACCCGCTGACCGACAACGCACAAAACCTAACTACGTTTTGCCTAGTTTTTATTGATTATCCGTCCTTCCACGTTAATTTTAACATTATCCAACCGGTATGAAACATATTCTCAAATAGAGTTCGAGAGGATCTAACGATAAATTCAGATACAAAAGAATCATTATAACATATTTAAAAACATAACATCACGCCTGTAATCCCTGAAGAGGTAGGCAGAGGAGTATAGTACACACCCACATTTCACCAGTTACGTTTACGTCCCACTATGGAATAGGTGGTGAGCCTAACTAGAAAATCTAAATTAGAAAAATCCTGTAGTTACGACCCGGGATTTCGCCCCGGGGCCTCCCGATCGGCAGTCGACCTTGCAACCAACACGACCAACGTGGCAGTCAATATTAATAGCAATATAAAATGCTCAAAATAATCCCTCTTCGTTCGTTCGTTAAGGAAACTTGTATTTTTGGAATAAACAACGGGAATACTTGCTAGACAAGTGATGTACATTTCTTAGTCAAAATATTCTTCTTCTCTCTACTTCTGTTTGGTCGTTCTGCGTCACAAGCAGGTAATATTGATTTTTTTTACAGTATGTGTAGACGCGTGCACCAGTGTATAATGACTTCAGCTATTTAAAACTACATCTTTGACTTCTGTGAGACTTAATTCTCATGAATACCAAAAAGGTTACACCTGATGGAATCAAGGCAAATCACCTATACTGAAAGGGTTCGCACCAAAACCTCCCTTCCATTTCTAGAGCCACATAAGCAGTAAATACATTAAAATGTAATTATTAAGGCCAAACAGTTTAAAAACACACTTTGTATGAAATTTATTTAGTTTTTCCTGAGTGCCAGTGTATTTTGCTTAATAACGGTTTGCTACAATGTAAAAAATGGTATGTCAGTTTTGTGTAACGCTGCTTTTGTCTCGCCAAACAAATGATGAATTATGCAAGACTTTCGATAAGAAAGGCAGGCAGGCCGAGTCCAAACTCAATATGGCGAAATTATCATTTTAAGAGAGCCTGTCAAAGATTGTTTTAACTCTACCATTTATTTGGTAATCTCGGCGTGTTTTAAATTACATTCCATATATAACTTACGAGTCGTAAATAAGTGGCAGTGAATCAAAAATAATTATTGAGTGGTCTCGAAATATTCACAAAAAAATAAGTAAGCAATTACTTTAGAAGTAAACAATACGTAAGAGAATTGTGTACGGGTTTTTTTAAGCTTACATAATCAAAGTTGATGGGAAGATTGATTCATTCATTGATTGATGATGAAAATGTATTGACATTTTTATGCAATTCTGTCAAAAACTATGGAATTTTGCCTATATATTACCTTAGTTGCGTACTAGATATTACATTAGTTTATAAGGTTTATGGTCCCTTACTGCATCGATTCTGCCCGGGCAACATCGCAGGCCCTTGGCCGTCCTAATTTAGTTCGTACCGCGAAAATCTTTTTGATGAATTGCTCCCCGGGATATCGTAAGTATGATGACCCCGGATATTAATCTTCGCTGCGATTCCCGGGCATCTAAATGTAGTACAAAATAATTAAATGTAAATTTTTATGCATAATTTATTACGTTCTTTTGTATCCAATGCTCTCGAAAAAATCCAAATCGCTTTGATCATGCAACACGTAGTGACTTGCCCACAATATTAAAAACCGTGTTTGATTGACATCTTAATCCATTCCGAATCCCCGCCTTCCATAAATTAATAATAAATGTTCTGATCGAGAGTAATAAAATGGTTACAAATATCTAGTATACATATATATACATAGGTACTCGTAGTAGAATAAACTCAGTAAAATAATCTTTGGTTATTTATTAGTAACGCACAAAATTCCACATATGACTTATTCATATAAAAAATTAGCTTAATGTTAAGAAAATTCAGTATTGTTACTACAAATACGGCGAAGGTAATTATAACCCTGGCAAGGTCAAATATTGAGTAAGATTTTATCATGTTAGTTAGTCGCTGCTCGTAGTCGCAATTAATGAATGACCGTTTGTAGCAATTTTTAACATCATTAATTATGTACTTAAACAATATCTTCATAATAGTTTTCTGGGCGCTTTTCCATCACCCGTTTACAAGTTGACGGGTGACCTCTAAATCTATCAAAATAGACTAACGTGCAATGCTTGTGTATTTCAGCTATTTTTAAAATAAATTTAATATATTATAATCTATAAATCTAGCTCTAGTTATATAAGCACATTTTATATGATGAAATAATCCGCTTCTCATCCAGTCATATCTCTTTGAATGTATTCCTCATATTAATGTTATATTTACGTCACATACATGTGTATATAGTATTAAAGCTTCAAGGATCTAGGCGGTATTTCTTTTAAACGAGACTTTGCCAAAAGCATCGTGTATGTGGAGCACCGAAAATATTCAGCAGCTCTGAAATATGGCGCTAAGCCAAAGTCGAGTTATTGTGATTTAAATAAGGTTCGATCACGTACAATGGGTTGTGGGAGGAGTGAGAGAGGGCCCTTGGAATATAAACAACCGACCGCGGTGCACCACACGTGTTAGCATAGCAACGGTATCAAACCATTTGCAACTTGCTTACTTGTTTTATAATTATTGCTGTTTATTACGCATGTATGTTTTTGTAAGTAAATAATATACTTTTTTCATCTTAGTCTCGAAATGTAATACCATAGGTTACCAAGGTATTCACGACAGGTTGGCAGGGTTTTAAATATCGCTAAGCAATTATTTTACTAGCTGTGCTCGCGACTTAGTCCGCGTCGAATTCTTAAATTTTAAAATGAAAGTAGAAATTATATTATATAAACATAATAATCAGGTTTGCTATGAATCATAATAATAGTTAAGATTTAATGAACGAGTTTAGAGTTTATTCAGTTCCGTATCCATTGTCTCTAGATGAGGGTTCCGCGAGACTCCCACGTTGAAGGCACACGCATTGGCCGGGTAAGTTTATCACCCTGGACGTGGGTGTAATGTATCCAGTATTCACAGTCAGTGAAAGCAAACATCCAACACCAGAGATGCACCGCGCTGTGGCGCCGACACTTGACACCTTGCCCTTCGTTACAGAACTCGACGCGACCACTCCTGAATACCGGGAAAGTTCCTGTCCATTCTTTTATATACAGAACGGCATTAATAGCTTGCATACTTGCATTCGCAACTTTCCATTTGTATGCCGACTGTCATACACGCACTGCGCTACGGGACGTACATAAATTTTCATCATTTTTCTTATTTCGTTATATATTTACAACAGTAATTTGCGAATAATATATACACAACACACATATGTTGTGTAAAAAACTATCATATTATTGTGTAATAATAATAAACGGGCTTCATAAATCATCATCATTAACAACACTTACATGGGTAGAAAATGGATATTATTAATGAAACACGGAATGAAACTGTGAAAGATCTGATAATATCGATGACCATAAACCAGATCTAAGAAACTAAATGGATTTATCTAACTTTTCAAAATATAATCAAGGTGTTAAGGTATAAATCTTACAGTCGTAAGAGCGGTGAAAGGTAACCCTGTTATTTCGAAAGCATGTTCCGAAATATAAACTGTAAGTTGCGTGGGCCAAGGGGATCTACTGGCGTGCTCCGTCCTATCGATCACGCCGATGAGATGAACGTTTAAACTCGAGCAATCTCACTTTGTGTGCGCCATAAATCTCCTAACTCTTGCAACTGCGTCCACAACTACCTCTCACGAGTTGAATACTAAACTATTCTCTGATCAAGTAATAGTAGATGTCATGTAACTAATACATTTTCTCTAAATAGCTAAATAAGTTTAAAGTACAACAGTAAAAGTGGAAACATGTAGGTAAATATAAAGCTTTATAAAATATACGCTTAAAAAATAACTTCAGCTGTCCAATTTAATATTTATGATACATGAGTACATGTGCTAGCTACATATAAGTAGGCAAAAAGAGCCGAGTGTTAACTATCTATATCCTTAAAGACTTGGCATGCTTCTTCTACATTCGGTACTGTCTGCCAAGTTATAGCAATAATGACCTGCATATACTTGGGTATTTAAAAAAGCATTACAAAATCAAAATGTTATTTAGCAAGAGAGAAAAGATAATCCAAGTCGCTGTACTCGTACAAAACACGAAGATACAAACCGATCGAGAAACAAGACAAATGTAAGAATTAAAAAGCAATCGAAAGGAACACAATAGATATATTTCAGTCGCATTCATCGCGGCTCAGCGCTCGGGGCTCAGCATTCAATCAGAGCGCGCAATATGCAAGTATATCAATCAATGGAAATCGACTCGACTGGATCACGGTCAAGTTCAATAACCCACGAGCCCCGTCTTGATTGACGACAGGCCTCACGCTTTTTACACTACACCACGTTCTCACTTACTTTCCGTATTGCCTCGATGCTCGCTCAAAAACTTAGTAATTTAATTCAAAATGTACCTTTGTAATGACCGGTCCGTGGGTCCAGTAGTTAGTGCAAACTGACTGCTGAGCCGGGGGCCGTAGCTTTGATTTCCATCCGGGATAAACATTTGTGGGATGAACACAAGTATTTTACATACAATACATATTTATAAATGTACCTATCTAGATTATCAGCCTTTTGGTTACCGTAAAACAGGCTCTCTTCAAACTAACTCTCGAATCAGACGACATTTGTAGAAATGCCTTGAATATTTATATTTCTCATAGTATTTATTTAAAAACGCAATACTCTATTTGCATTGTTCATTTAAAAATATAGGTGGAATGGATTACTGTTATCATTATCTTTATGTGAGTACTCTCAACAGTCACTACCGATTAGATAATGCAGCACTTCTTTGTAAAAACTGTGAAACTATTGCAATTAATGTTATTATTTTCCTTCTAAAGCGCTAATTCGTTTCTGTATTTGGCGATTACTTTTACGTGAAATACTATTACATTGTTTCTCCTTTTTTTATATAGGTACTTTAAAGCGCTTACAAACATTATCATAAGCATATCGAGCGCTAATTTATTTGAAAATTAATAATGCTATCTATATAGACTAAATGTTGTACTAGTGGCACTTCGCAACCGCAAAGCAACGATCAGCGCCAGCCAGCCAGCAAACACAACTTGACGCCGAGGACTCTACGAAATTCGCCTCACTATGGATTAACTCTGTCACTGCAACAGCCAAAACGAAACCACATCGCAACTATACTTATATATCGTTAAGACACATTTTAATTTACCGCATTTAAATCACAAGAAGCTAGAACGAATATATACCTACATATGTATGTACACACTTAACCGCGCCCAATTTTCGTCCCCGCGCTGTAATGTGGCTGTGTTGCATATGAATAGACCAGCTAACTTTGAGATATGTGTAATCCTACGCTAATACAACTTTGATAACGTTACTGGCACAGCTTACACGTTGATCTTTCGATCAACATAATCACTAAAATGCATCGCTCTTATAACCAACATTTTTATTCTCCAGAATTTGTTTATGGTTCTGCCTCATTTGCGTAATCTAGAATAGTAGCTCATCTAGAATAGTAATAGTACTAAAAATTGCAGGTCAGATCTGTAACGATGGAGATGTTTGACACTCACTGCTCTCTGTCTACTCCGTATTACCACGAGAACAAATGAAGCCCTACCATTATACTTTCGTTCAAAACAAACGGGTCCTTGTTCTTCATCGTAGCCATAAGTAAATGAAATTACTGCCACACTCAGGTCACGTACTCATCGCGACGTTAAAATCCCCCAAATAAGGTGCTGTAACATTCTTTACTGTGTGCTTTAAGTGGAACTTAAACGTTTCAACTCTGTCGTGATATGAGATTTGGTGGGAGATTAGTGCGTGCAGTTCCGTATTCACTTTGGCATTCCCAAGGTTTTTCTGTATGCTATCTAGTATGTCTGTATGTATCTAGTGTTTTATGTAAAGAGAGTTACAAACGAACAAGCAGTAGTTTCTATTGAATGCCGCCGTCCATGCACAATTGAACGGAATTCGAGGACTGTTAGAATACGATAACTGATAGAACTGATACGAATAATTTACTACAGAAAATATTGGTACGTGTATAAAGGTTTCATAGTTTAAATATACCCATTCTATTTACCTACTGCCAACAGGACTTTTTTTTTAATTTTCTAAGATTTTGTTAATAAATAAATAAATGTTGGTAATATCCGTTAGCATTAATAGTTATTAGATATATTATTATTAGTCGTTAACAGTACTCGTTTATTATTAATTTATAATTAATAGTAAAATTATAATAGTTCGTGAAACCGCTATTAGCCATTAATATTACCTCATAAATATTCCTTTATAATAAACTTGCATCTTATAGCTCACATTAATGGAAACGTACACACCAACGAACGCACTGTACTCGCGCTCGTTTGGAATGTTATATCAGTGATGGTGAATTTTATTATGGAATTACAATAATTCCTCAAGATGTCATCCCAATCAGCTTCATTTTACATGTAGTACCAAGTATGAATATCATTTTAAATTGATTTTAATGAATTTCAAAAGTGTCATTATTTTAACAATAGGTAAAATATGTTTTTAACAAACGCAAGACCTATTTTATGGTAAAAGGACGGCATTCGGTTGTTTCCAGGTAATCTATAAGAAATTGAGTATTCATCATCATGACCCTGTCTCAGTCTACTGATGAACTTAGACCTCCTCTAATAATAATAACGGTCGGTATTGGAATCGTTTAAATATCTATCTGGAATGTTCTAGTAACACAATAACCGATGTGCGTTGGTCTTCGAATGTCTTTACGTCATTACCGTGCGTTACGCCGTAGTACGTACCGCGCCATCGCCGTCGGCGTCGTCTCGCTTCGGATCATGTTGAACGAGTTTCCACCGCTACATAATATAGTCTACAATTACGTTTATGCAATTATAATTGTTGCGAGTCACGATGAGAATGCATTAAATCAATATCATTACTATGCGCTTGTTCGATTAGTACTCCCGTCGTGCCGTCGTGAAATGATCAACAAAATTTAAATTTTGAAGCTTAAATACATCGGAAATAGCGTGCGTGTATGAAGAGAGTTATGAATGTAAAAGAAACATGACAGGTCTGTAAGGAAATATATTGGGCACTATGTGCTTTTTGCCTACCCTCTATTTCATCTGGTGAGATAATAGAATAATAAAATACTTGTAGCTTATTCGTATACGGATAATAAAATACTTGTAGCTTATTCGTATACGGATTGAATTTCAGACAACTGACGTCTTACTTATTTTACATGTGAAAATATATGGCGCACGTGTGATAGGTTTAAATTAAATTGTAAATAAATGGAACGTGCTATCCAAATTTGAATGTAATTCAGTCGACAGTATTCTGTAACGTGTCTGAAGACAGTGACACTGATTGATGTACAGCCTCGATTGTAAAGCCTGCTGTTTGAACATGCTGGGGCTGAGGTATTCAGATTTAGACGGCAATGTTGTAAGAAACATTTAACATATAATATATCTTGAGTCATCTCCACATACGGCTGTCTGATAGCAGAGTAACCACATCCTGTGCTATAATATTCAGCCGGTTGATAAACTTAATAATATAGATATTTTTTTACATGAACAAAGAACAAATGCTTGTATTTATATAAATATTTGTCCCAGTTGAAAATGGAATCCAAGATGCCCTTATCTCTTGACCTTAAATATTAGTGGTTACCGCAAACAAAGAACCGCTTGATCATTTAATAAGCACGTCTACAAAAATGCGCTGTACAACTTTCGGAGTGTACGGCCTATGCGGGTGTGATTCGTTCCGAAATCGAAACGGGTTCTTTCTTTTAGATATTACCTAATGTTTACGAGGTACATACACTCGTTCTGTACAGTTAGCGTGTGGGCGCACTGCATTCATGCGTCCACACTAGCCTCCTTCCGACACGCCCACGCGCCACATTGTGATACTTTTATATCTTCATTTTATTATTATCGTCCAACATCATATCCCCACTTTCCTTGTTTGTACGGAAATCGAGAAATTTTACGACAAACAGTATGAAACGCAATTTATTTTGAAAGTGACAGGGATGTCTCATAGTTTCAAGGGACAAAATTAAATAATACGTACGTCATAAGTAACAACTGTTTACTGGTGCTAGAAAAATAAAATTTTAGACCACTTAACATACAGTATGCTGTCTTTAATCTATTTCCATATCTTTTTAAATATGTTTAAGTAGCTAAATATTTCCATTAATACAATAATTGAACAACAGTACACTTTCCACTTGCGAGGCGTCGTTTTTGTCACTTTGAAGGGTACTCTGACTTTGTAATTGGTTCTACAAACAGAAATAAACTGAGGCACGTGTCGACATAAACACCATTAAAACAACATGCTGCCGAGTATTGTTCTGGTAACAAAACACCCAGGGGTTTCCTCTCCCATGTCGGAGTTGATGAAACTATGACAGCCATTGTTTAAGCACGGCACCCACGGCACATTCGGATCCTAAAACACTATATAACGCGGCAAGAACAGTTCCGGATTACCCAACATGATTTGCACTATGCCAACAAAATGCTGAAAAATAAATTGTTTGATAAACGCCAGTGTTTTTTACTTTGAATAAAAATTTATTAACCACTAAACCACATCTTAATAAATAAAACCGATTTAGAAATATTAATCATAGTTTATTTCATTACAAATCTTTAAATTTTAATGTTTGTTTTTTAATGTAGGTATTATAATTTAGTTTTTGTAATTTAACCTTTTTTTTTCAACAATTAAATTTAGAGATTTTATATGTCATATAAAAAAACATTTTACTTATATGGGATACAAAAACAAAGTAATATTAGATAATTAATTGGATTACCACTAGCAAGTTCGGAAAACTCTTTGTATGAAGACATTATTTTGATTTTGTATCCTATACCGTTAAAGAATGTAAAATATGAATGAACAGATGAATGTAAAATAAGTACGAACCAGCAGGAATGGAAAGCAGGATGTATGGAAACATGGCACTTGATGTTCTCTGCCTACCCCGTTGGGGGCCTGGTGTAAAGATATGTTATACAGCGCGATGTACTTCACCGTTCGTAACAAAAGTTCGTAAATTAAACACATCCGCTTTAGTTAAGGTAATATCAGAGATCCGCGCCTCTAGATCAACCATAATGTGTACTATCAAGATACCAAGTCTATATTTAGAGACGTGTTCATAAAAAAACCTTGAACTGTTATTCTTTTAGTTAGTTTTATTAGTTTCTCGTCAGACATTTGAAGTTTTCGATTGTCAATTCAACCGTTAAAACATTTAATTCATGCAAAATACTTAAAATTGAAAGCATTATTCAAGCTTTGTTTATATCATCACGCCGCGTATGTTACAGTCCAGGCAATATTTAATGTGGTTTTGTAAAAAGTACGATGAAATGATTCAAGCAATTCCCTGGATTTTGAAAAATAAACTTATGGTGTCCGGAACGATTCTCCGTACCGAGATCGGGACAAACAAACAATCCCTGATCCCATTGAACTTCCACCCGGAATACTTGTTATTTCTCAGAATTATGATTTTAGGGAATTCCCAACATCTTGTATCTGTTTGTGCGTGTTCGTAAAAGACGATTAAGTTGGAAGATAAGGACAAGTATCTAAATCAATCAACTTCTCTTTTAATCTCAACTTCAATCATAAGGGCTAAGGTAAATTTCCTGCCTTTTTATAGAAAATTTCTAAATGTTAAAATAAAAAGCACTGCAGAATATTGTAGATTTTCATAGTATAGATAACTTAATGACAAGGCAAGCATGAAAATTATTTATCTCTTGACCAGGCGTTAAATTCATTGACTGCTACTGACAATTGAATAATAAATGAATTTGAATAATAAATAATTGAATAATGAATTTTTCGGTTATCATTACTCATCTGCAGACAGGTGCAAATTATATAAGTTATAATTCCTAGTCATAGTTTCCAATATTGATACACAATACAGAAATAGTAATAGCTGAGAACGTTATAGGTCATGACTTAATGGTAGGCTTTTAATAAATTGGCTATATTTACATGATTCGTGACTTGTATAAGCCATACTGTCAGCGCTAGTTATTGTTAGTTATGTAATAACAGAGAAAGTAAAAAGTAGTTTGTGAGTAACAAGTGAGTGAAAGAAGTTCGTTTCTGTATCCAATCTTTAAACAGTCCGTCTTCGTTGAGGTGTAAACATTTTGATGATGCCGGTGTGAGGCCTCAATTTTACCAAAATAGCTATTTTACTGTGCTCGAAGGTAATGAAACAGCGCGACACTGCACGTGCTAGGTGTGAACTGAAGTTAAACACGCTTTGCCGCCCTTCATTATTTTATTTTTAGCCCATCACCGACACACAATAATGAAATCGTCCCACCCCGTCACTCTCTAATGACGTGTCGGACATGAATAATTACATCTAATGCGTTATTGCTATCAATATGATGTTGATGTTAATTTATTGTATCTGACCACCCGGTGTGAGATATTCATCATTATTGTTGCCGCTGTGGAATCCTGTTCGTACGCTGCGTTACGAATTTTTTAACACCACTTACATTTCTCATATACGAACCAAACATGAATTGCTCACATTTCTCTTAAATGTCATTTCATTCAGCAACAAATAATTGTATTTACCGCTAATACATCTTGACATAAATTGCAAGTGACTTGTAAATAATTCGGTCATGGTTAAAAAGGCAAGTTTGTTTTCTATATAACCTTTATATATAACATGGAATATTCCCACACTGGACTATCTAATTCGAAATAAAGCAGAGCCTCTGCTATACTAAACTAAACTGGTAACTAAACTGCTAATTAACAACATTATACACCTACAAATAAATAATTACTTACACAGATTCTTTCTTATAGAATACAGTAAGTCAGTAAGTATATTATTTTTACAGTCAATCAGTATAAATATTTGTCCTGGTTAGGAATTGATCTCGTGAACCCTGACGCAGAAGTCAGGTCACGTCCACGAACCACTGGACCAACGCACCAGTCGAATTAATTATTTAAACATATCTATACTCATATATGTCAGTAAACTGATGATATCTATATGATGATATCTATACTCATATATGTCAGTAAAAGATGACTGGCCCGTTGGTGCAGTGGTTAGTGAACCTGACTGTTGCGCCGGGGGT
>DWDV01001292.1:0-13617 GCA_018245615.1 Mimoniades ocyalus | reverse complement strand
AGTCTGGATATGTGCCCGATGCATGGCAATAGGCTCACCACCTATTCCATAGTGGGACGTAAACGTAACCGGTGAAATGTGGAAGTGTTCTGCATTCCTCTGCCTACCTCTTCGGGGATTACAGGCGTGAAGTTTTTTATATACTTGTGTTATATTGTGTTTAATACGAAGTATACATTTCAACAAGTTCATCATATTTTTCCTCTTTTCTCTTGTGACTGTTCTTCCTGTTGGATGCAAAGAAGGCTGGACGAATTTTTTCAGACATAGTGGTCTACCTGCTGCATTTTTTCGAAATTCGGTATCTTAGTTAAAATCATATTTAAATTGTATCAGATGTGGCTTCGATTTTTCTATTTTATCCAGTGCATTTTGAATCAATTCACTGGTAACTGTTACCTTTCTATTATTGAATTTTCTAAAGTCCTTGTAGAGAAAAGTCCTGATGCATCATTTTAACCCTATGAAATGGTGCTTTCTTTTTAAAGGTTTTTATTATTTTATTATAATATGCCAATCATCTGGCGATGAATTCTGGTGTGTAACAATATAAATACATTATAGTATGGAGTTAATCAGATTGGCTTCTGAAAAAAAATATTTATTATTCAATGGCTGAAAAGATTTTGTCATTTAGTGGTGTTTATACTTATTATTAGATAAATTTGTTTTAAATAGGTACAGTTAGGAGGTAATCAAGTGCTTTGATATCAAAATTTAATAGTATTCAAAAAGTGGAGTGAATCGATTTGGCAAGTGTAAAGCATTCCCCTAAATTTAGGGGATATCATCCCCCTAAATTTAGGGGGAAAACCCCCAAGTTGGCAACACTGGCTTATGTTTTTTACATTTGACATAGCGGAGACTATCTACACAGACTATAGAGTACTGTTACATTTGATATTTCTTACATTTGACATAGCGGGAACTATTTACATAGACTATAAAATACTGACCGCTACTTCCGCTAGAAAAAATCTGTTACCCTCTAGTCGCGCCTGAAGAAGTTTTACTCCATTAAAAAAAAATAAACCGATATAATACCTAATACTTGTTCAAAATTTTTGTTGCCGTTAACAACGCCTATTATTTGCAGAGGACAAGCAACTTTTGACGTATTTAAACTGAGATTAGAAGATGTCGTCAGTGGGTCAGCTCGTACCGCCAGTGACTCGAGGCCCACCCAACATGACTATCAAATTCAACAGGCCTCACATCGAGGGCTCCTTTTGCACCTCCGTCGATTACAACTACGATCCCGTTATAAGCATAATATGCGCAATGTATATTGCCTTCGGAATCGTATACACGCTATTCGGTAAGTCGGGATTTTGTTGTGACTTATCCTTACTTTTTTCTGTAAGTTTCATTACAGCGTAATACTGCATTCAGCGTGGCACCGTTCCAATTACATTGTGAGATATTTTTCGCCCTACTGTTCATGATCTGTTTGGCATCAGAACGGAGGTTTTCGCTTCAAAATAACAATCTAAATACTTGTTAGATGCGGATATTTATATCCCTAAATCGTTATAATGAATGTATAAAGAGCTAATATGAATTGTTTCAGGTTATCGATGCTTTAAAGCGAGTATGTTCCTAACGGGATTCACATTTGGCTCGGCCATTGTTTATCTTATCTGCCTGCAAGAGTATCTAATGCCACCTTACGGTAACGTCGGTGAGTACATAGGAAATGCTTTCTATGTTGGGTCATCCTAAATTGGTATTGAGGAAGTGCAACGGCCGATAACGACTTTCACAAGGCCGTCGATTCTATTATTATGTTGTTGCAATATTCTATATGGAATTTCCTTGTTGGTTAAAAGTGTCCTATCACAGGCGTGGCGATATGCGCTGGGCTATTGTTCGGGCTCATCACTATGCTGATACAGTATGTGGGACTCTTCATGACTGGCTTCCACACTGGACTACTGCTGGCCCTCGCGGGGCTTGCCATTTACGACCATTTCCTCGAGAACAGGCTTAATACGGTAAGTGTGTACTTGTAATGTTTTGTCCAATTACATTATTCTTCAAATATCGGCCACAAATTAGTTTTAAAGATCTGATAAAATCCATGTTGATGTTTATAATACGGAGACAACTACATAAAAGCAAAATTTGTAAATCTCATTAAACTGCATATTACTCGTATTAAAGAAGTAAATGAATTCAAATTAAAAAGTTTACAATATAAGTATATCGGTATCTCTTAAAGTTGTTGTGGCATGAGTCTTGGAAAACGTGATTCGCCACAGCAATGAGTCATTGGCGAATAATTCAATGAAATAATTACAACAATTACTCATTATTTACATGAAAATTAGTACAAACCTTGACCTCATCTGAGCATAAGCCGAACGAACATTTAACGAACGAATATCATTATTTGGCATGCGTAGTTACTCGTAAGATTTAAAATAGCTAGTTAAGATTTCAAAATTCGATTAAAATATTTTAACGATCTGTGTTGAGTGTCGTATGCCAGCCACATCTTTAATGAGGCTATGACATCAATGTTCAATGCCATTTGAACAATATCAGTGATTTTTTATTAATTGTTGCTGTTGTTGTTATTTGCACTTTATTTATTCTCTGTGCAAAACAAGCTATTCCGTCGTCTATTTTCAAACCAATCAATATACATGGAAATATTCGCCTATTATCAAACCAATCAATATACACAGAAATACTCTTTATTCAAAACAGTTTATTTGAAAAAAGTTACCAGGCATAATCTTGCTTGCAAGTGTATTAATAAAATGAGTGATTTTACTGAACCAGGGGCACGGGCCTAAATACATGTCTTGTAGCGAGTTGGCAGCAATGCAATGCAAACAATGAAGCAACCAATATACACGAATATATTATTCAATTTACACGTGTAAATAACGCTTGCGGTAACCGTACAACAACCAGCACGCAAAATACGCAGCTGCGGCCATTTTATATATAATGAATTCCGACTCAGACAAAGCGTTTATACGTAACAAATAGATTTCACTCGACCGATTGCGAGAGGAGCAAAAAACCAACATAGCAAACAATTTTATATTAAGAGTGTAGGGGAGGAGTGCTTAAATCGAGTGAAGGTACTCAAAATAACAAAGAGCAGATAAAAACTTGCAAGAGTAAAATCGTTCAGTACACTTCAGTCAGAATGGATAAGTAACTTGGGACTTAAATCAAATTAATTTATTGTTCAGCTCTACACTTCTCATTATAAATAGCAGATTTTAAATTCATAGAAAATTCCCTCGTAACGATTGGACAATTGAACTCACTAAATACACTGTTATTAATATAGTTGGCCAGTTGCCGCGATCGTGTTGCGTGTACGTGTAATAAAACATTAGTATCTTCAGTTACATGATTGATTCACACTTTGTCCACCTTATTCCCTGTCATGTTTTTTACCGTTATAAGTTCTGCACATTCGCGATACAGTTTAAAGGAATGAACTTATAGAGAGACAAACAAACATTTCAGATAAATGTAACCATGATTTTTTAGTGCGTTGTCTAAATTGTAACAAAGGTTTTTTAAACTCATATGTAGTTTATAGCCTTTAGCCGTAACCTTTGTTGTGAATCCACCGGCGGGAATCTTATTTATATATGTATTTTTATGTCTAGACGACGACAGATTACTATGAAATATATAATCTACTCTTCGTTGCTAGAAACTAAAGTAGTCGTCTATGAAAATCTATAAATGTTCCTCGATGGTTCGAATGTAGGTTACATGTTCATTCCGTAGGTGCCGAGTAGGAGACACAGGAGTGCGTATTACACTCCCACTTCACCGATCACGAGTATTGATTTAAATGTTCATATATAATTTTGAGACTTCAATACTGAGAATTACTTTTTCCCACACAATGTAACTGCTATATTATGTAGTTTAAAAATTTTTTTTTTACAAAATCAGATTTTAGCTGTTTTTTTGCATATACGTATTTATTGTTTTACGAATCTTATTTATTAAACTGAGACGGCGCCTCTGTCTAATAGAGACAATTTATTAATAGTGAGTTGAATCAACTGAATAATCATTGGCGAGTCGAGCAATGAAAGAGGGTCCGAGATTCTCCTTTGTGTTTTAGAAGAAGACGGCTTAGTGATTTGATTTAAATTACTCATTATTAACTTACTCTAATTACGACGAAGGCTTGATGAAGATTTTGATGATGAAATGAGTATTCTGAGGATGTTGCTGATGATGATATGAAATGAAATGAACATTGGTGTGTGTCAATGACTACTGCTGTTAAAAGTTACATGTACTGAAATACGCCTATTAGTGCAACATGTAATAGTTCACTTAAAAATGTACTTTCCAAGTTGTTCATTTTTATTTTTTTGTTTATTTATAATTATTTATTAAATATTATTGAATAGATTGAATGTATAAATACATTCTGTCAATATTGCATAATTCATCTCTTTATGGCTAAATAAGGTCTACAATTGCGAAATTGCACCAAGGTGTAACATGTAACGCCCGTTAATTGCGTCTTAAAATAAAAAAAATAGTGTGCGGTTGTAACCTTCTCAGTTTTTGTGTATTATGTTGTTCTGTAAAAAAATAACTGCAAAAGACGAGTTTGTGTCGCTCATGCTATGCGGTGATTTATAAGTAACACCTGATTCTGTACTATATTATGACATCCAGTTTGGTTAGATGTGTGTTGGTTCTTCAAATAATATTTGGAAAATGTACTGACTATCTATTGTTAATTACCTGTAGTTTAACACAGCAACCAAGGAATGAATAAATCAGTCCTGTATTGTATTGACTGCCTCGTTGGTCACGTTGGTTCCTAGTTAGAATCCCGCGTCGGGCACTACTAAATTTTTCTAAGTTAGATTTTCTAGTAACTAGTGGTTACTGGCTATACTCGTATATCTGCCCGGTGTATGGCAATGAGCTAACAACCTATTCAATAGTGGGACGTAAACGTAACTGGTGAAACGTGGTAGTGTTCTACATTCCTCTGCCTACCTCTTCGGTGATTACAAGCGCGATGTTACGTATAGTAATATTATCTTTTTAACAGAAATAATCGTAATTCGTACTTTATATTTAATAAAATATACAAAGTCCAATATACAATGGAAGCTAGAGTGTGAAGGGATCCAGAGCAGATGAATTTCAGACTGCGCTTTATTCAATTCGCTCTCATGCATTTGATATTTTCAGTTTGCCAGTAAGCATATGTACATTTGCAGCTGTGTATGTATACATCGGCTTGCTATTCAATTGCCTCTTCCACGCTTATTCCATGACGGTTCGCCGTTCCGCCCATTAACTTTCATTAATTTAGCCACTATGCGGACGATCTTATCCGACGTGCCCGCCGCTTGCCCATACACATTATGTTCAAGTCGAGCCGTCACTCAAAGGAAACCAAACACTGAGGCCGCGCTCGACGCGCCCTATTCCTTGAACCCATTAATTTGATTGCTAAGAAAACGTATATAAGTCGTTAACGACCATTGTAAATAAACTCGCCCACTGACATTATCTAGACATCGCTTTCCACGCGCGGCTAGATTTTCCTCGTTCAAGGTGTTGGTGATTGCGAAAATCCAACGTAATTAGTTAAGGACTGCGTGCAGTGTCCTCGGTTTTGTCTGTCGAAGGCGCTTTTCGACCTCGTGTCCTTTGACCTAGGGTTAGTGCTCTCTCGTACTGCAACTTAGGGCGGTCGAACTTATAATTTTTATATCAGCGCCACCGTTACACCTGCTATATTTAGCAGACAGTGATTCGCCTTGTAGCAAAAGGAGTAAAGCTCACAAACTGGAAACGACAGTTGCACACGTCTGGTAGGGTCATCACACTTGCGATAAATCGATTTTCTCATGCCCAGACGTGTACCGCGAGGATGGGCCGCAATTTGAATAGCGTATTTACCTTCTCATATTAGGGAATCATTAATGATAACTTTATTCCTAACGGAATGTGATTCAAAATATTTGATACTCTTCTTTTTACTGGTCTTACTCACTAATAATACTAGCTACTTGTTCGCGAAGATTATATAAATTACTATTAGCTTTTTGTTTTTCCTTCGCTGCAATTGCACGTTTTGGATGTAGTGTTATGTTTATCAATATTGTAAATATTAGTTAATGTAATGACTAGGTTTGTTTACATAACGCGAAATGTATTATAAGAGTGTGGTCTATCGCCGAGGCGAGGGGAGTCCTGGATATAGACTACAGTGTACCGTGTCTGTGCAATGATGGCTATTGAATCAATAGACTAATGTGCTAGTTTAACAACATAATAGCGGCCTCAATTCCAACGCTGCGTGTGCGACTGACAGGCAATGTTTATTTCATACGCTTCTATGCGCATGTATTATAGGTACGCGTTTAATACTTTTACACTAACTGCATATTACATATCTTATTCGTTCTATACGTAATACTCTTATAGATTATAATACGGATGATTGAACGAATCTCGCAGCTATCAAAAAAGTGTGTCTGTATCACGAATCTTGAACACGATAAGTAAGTCTAATGACCTGATAGCAAACGTGTGAGTAATAAAACAACAGCTTACATTCACGCAGTATCATTCATACAATTGATAAGATGCGGAATATTTGGCGAGTGCAAAATAGAAACGTGAAATACCGAAAGGTTATTACTTAAAATTTGAGCCTCCCTGAGCGGCGTCTATATCTGATCAAGTATGAACATATCCTGCCCGGCGTACCCTGGACATTGCGACTAATCCTTTCACAACGATGGCTGATCAATCACGATCAGCTGTCGACTCGACGAAGAAGAACTTAAAATTTGCAGCAAAGTTTTTATTATGCTATATAATTCTTCAGAATGTTTAGTATGGCTATAAAATTCAAATCGTTTGCGTCAGCCGCTCAGTTGTTGCTTCGGTGTGTTGAACTCGAAATATTGTAATTTAAAACATGTTCCGTAACGGAAACTGATCGTAGACAATACGGAAAGAATACGGAAGTATATTAAACACATTTTTAAAAATCGATATAGGTACACACTTATGCGCTATAGAACTTTAACATTCTATGTTTTAATATACTATTTTCATATACAAATGCATTTCATTGGTCTCTTTGGTTGCGGGATGTATAAATAGTGAGTGCAGTTTTACGAAATTTGTTATTTTAGTTTTTTTGTGATAATTTCATAACCTCCGTATACGTCGGTTCAGTTCATGTTCATCTGAAGTATTTCTGTTGTGAAGAGATAATGGAAGGCTAACGTTGAAGTACGGTAATAATTTAATAACGTTGAAGAATTGCAGTCATAATATCCTACATACTTTTCTCCACCTAACTACGGGAACGATTGAAATGTTATCTTCGTAAGTTTTCTTTACCTGGATAAACGTGGCCTTTCAGTTCGGTTTATGATCTATTTCCTATTTTTCTAACTTCGAACCAAGGGTAAATAGGTTTTTTTCTAGGTATGACTGGTCCATCGTAGTACGCATTTACGCTTTCGAATACACGTTCATAAAACATTTACCTATGAACGTGCATGCCCAAGGCATGCCTTGTAAGAACCTTACAAAACTTGCCTTGTGAAAACGCATCTCACCCATCTCACTCATAGGGGACAGTAGATAAAAACGGGAATTTTATGGATTATATTGGTTTACATTCCATTTGCAAAAAAATGCCTAGGGCGGCCTATGGATAGAATTAGGTATTATTAATATTACCATTTCAATAACATATGAGCCGATTGAATCTTATGGAAATAACAACACTTCCCTCAGATCTCAGATCAATTCAGATCTCAGTATGGTCTCAAATTTTAGTCGCGACGAGACGCAGATGTTTATAAGTACAATGCCCGCTTAATATCAGATAGTCTTCTTGACTCTTTCGCACTTGCTATGGTCGATGGCTCTTGCCGCTTCCGAGAGGTTGATGGAGAAGTACATCACATATTATTATTATAATATCATTAGGCCAGGTTCTTTGCGGGCAAGGCAGACAATACCGAGTGCTAAATACTTTTATCCTTCCAGACCTACCGTGTTTCTTTCACATTCATTACTCTCTTGATATTTGCACGCCAATTCCGGAGACTTCTAACTCCTCTATTACTCAGTTCTTGACCTATTTGTTCAAGATTGATGAGCCCTGACAGTATATTAAACGTATAATATAATGGCGAAACAGTGTAACATCGACAAGTATACAACGTCGGTTAAATAACCGCGAACAGTTCGTTCACGGTCTCATTGGCGCCACGTGTTCATGAACGCACTTCCGTCTGGGTATTCGATGCACTCCAGTCCATTGGAGGAATTTTATTTACATATGTCCATATCAGGTGCCTTTTTATTCTATAATAAACATACTGCCTCCGTACCATACACTTATTGGGTTGTATTGAGTCGACTTTTCCGAATTTATGGTTTTCAAGGGGTTTGAAAGTTTCTTCTATTCGTACGACCTACCAGCCTAATTTGCATAAGTTTATTTATGTAAACCACTTAAGTAAAGGTCTGAACGGCACGTTAGTAACTAATTTTTTAAACGTTACTAAAATTTTAAATGTAACTTTTATATTCTTTGCCTTCAGTATATCGAATTGATTCATTAATAAAAGCAGTTTTTACAACTTTTCTAACCTTCACCCTCTCTCACTCACACACATAAATACTAAGAAAAGCTTTTGTGAAAATTACATTATAGGCACGATTACCATATCTCTTGGGAATACATGTTTTATTAATTACAACTGTACGCATGAATGAAATAGGTATATCCAAATAAAATGCCTGTCGATTAGTTCCGCGATTGATTTTTTACGTTAAATGTGTTTTATGTAGTACTAGCTGACCCGGCGAACTTCGTACCGCCCTAACAGTCAATGAATACGTGTTACCATTTAATTTAAACTTTCATAAATGTAATACAATGAATACAAAAAAAAAATATTAAGTATAGTATTTTATGACGCGCTTTTTATATATGTACACGCGCCGGTGGCCCTCCGACCGGTACCGCCGCAACCGTCCCTGCATTTTAAATCTGTAATATCTTCGAAACTATTCATTTTAATTACATGCTGTAAAGGGCTGTATTGACCTATATTAAATGCATAATGTATTTAAGATACTTAATTGGATAAGGATTCATGCTGTATTACCTAAAATCGTTTCATAAATGAGCCATTATATTTCGCATAAAGTAAAGGATAAAAAATGGTTATTGTGGGTTATCCCTAAGAGATAGACATATACCACCTTGGATTTTTTGTAGATCTTTTTAAGGTGTACAATACTGTAGTGCATTATTTTGATCTACCTCTTAGGGTTCGGCCAACGTTTGCAATGTAAGCGCAAAAAAATGTGTATTTACGACATAACTTTAGAAACCTCTAAAATTATCAGTGTTTTTCTACTATATTATGCATGTATTATACATATAAACCTTACTCTTGAATCACTCTATCCAATAAAATAAACTGCATCAAAATCCGTTGCGTAGTTTTAAAGATACATACATAGGCATAGGTACATAGGGACAGCGGGAAGCGACTTTGTTTTATATATACTATGTAGTGATCTAAGTAAAAGCGACCGCGCATCCCACGACGGGCTTAGATTCGGCTATCGGAGAACCGTTTCCATAACAATGTCTAGCACGCGTAGGTGTAGTCTTGTACTTATGGTGAAAGTGACGAGTGATCAGTGAAAGCGAAGCATTTGTGTGTTTCCGCGCGATTCGTGTCTTCAACGGCGCGGTGCTCATACTAACAAATAAAATGTATTTGCCGTTCAATACTTTAAGAGGTCCTTTGCGAGATGCGCCTTTGTTAGATAAAGCATGGCCGATGCTCGGCTAACTTTATTTTTATTTGTTGGAAACTACAATCCTTTTCTCCTTTTGATTCTTTTTATCGTACAGATTTTCATAATCGGATATTGCTTTTAGAATTGAATCTATTTAGATTATACAATAAATTGAATTCATTTTGTTACCTTTGAAAGGTATATTAATATGATATATGTATTTGACTAGAGTCTTGTATGTCATGTGTGGCAAAACTGAGGGCTGGTAAAATAAAGTATTTGAACAGTGTTTTACAGATATATTTTTAGCAGAACTCTCTATTATACAATCTTAAGAATAATTCAATTTAAATTGAAAAACAAAACACCTATTTATTTTTAAATGATAAAATTGGAACAGTTTCCAACCAGATATTTACAAACCAAAAATAAACATGTACTTCTCAAAAATATAAAAAAATAAACAGAGATATTCACAACATAAAAGAATTAAATTGTAAGTGTAATTATATGTTATTTAAAAATAATATTGTATTACAATTAATAACTAGACTCGGCTGTGACATGTGACAACCCAGGAATTGACAGTAATACTTTGTAGTTGGTAACACATTACATAAATAGTTTATTAGAATTGTAATTACTAAATAACCGATTAAAATTTTCTACACATATAAATAATATAATATGCCATCTTGTAACATATTATCTTCAATTCCGTTATAGTGTTTATTAGGTAACATCACGCTCCTTAATCCCCGAAGAGTGTAGTACATTCCCACGTTTTACAGGTTACGTTTACGTTCCACCATGTAGTAGGTGTTGAACCTATTGTCATACACCGTGCAGAAGTTAATTTGTATTAATTATTGTCTTAAAATAATTAGAACTAACTTAAAAATACACGACGTCGCAATCGTTGTTTTTTGGTACAGTACTCGAGAGGTATTAAATTTTCTCTTCGGTCTATCAAAGGACACCTTTGACTAAAGTAACAATTATATAAGCTAAATTAATTTTAAATTTAATTACAAACTCAGCTTCTGTTCACTACAAGCTAATGTAAAATACAGAAGACACAAGTGATTAATCATTTTAATATGCAGAGCAGAGACAGTTAAAATTTTTTCTAATCAATTTTGTAGAATAATAATCCATACAGTTTTAGCCAGCATCCAGCATTTTATTCATTGTTCCAAGTATTTTAAGACATTCACTAAACAGCGAAACATAACATAGCACCACGCGTGTTCTTCCCTGAATGATTCTGTGCAGAGGAATCGCATCTGCCACTTTTCAAACTACGCTGTATATACGCCGCATAGAACAGGGGTTAATCTTATTGTCATATACACCACGTAAAAATTCAGACTACGTGTTCCTACTGCGGAATGTCAAGTTGAAAAACTTAATAATACTTAGCAACAAAGACAACTCACGCACTACCGGGCAATACTACTCATTAATATGCTCCACTTGTCAAAGACGAAATTCGAGTTCTGTTTCCAACCTATTATTAGAATAGCAATTATTTTCGAATTGAATTCACAAAATAAAATAGTTGTTCAAAGATACTAGATATTCAACTCATTAAATGGATCTGATAAACATTGTTGAAGTAATTGAAGCACTACAGATTAATATTACATATTCGTTAACTGCACGTGAACGATAATTCTAATCAGTTAAAAAATCAACATTAGTTTTAAAATCGATTTTATTGTAGTCGTGTTGCAGACCCCAATATGTGAGAATCCCAGTGCTAGTAAGTTATATTCGGAAATTGGTAAAAGATTTATTGTATTGACATAGTCGGGGTAATAGCAGACTTCCAGTCTAGACCTCTTCGCCTTGATTTTCAAGGCGATACGTTAGGTCGGGATTTAATGCGTGATTAGTCATTTCAAAATTATGTATTTAATGTCAACTTATGCTTTTACGGCCGGTTCAAATGGATTTAGATTTTTCTTTAAATACTTTAAATACATTTACCAACGTTACATAGTTATAAAATTTCATGGTAACCCAGTAAACATTTCGCCGATTCCGCAATCAGAAGCTACGCTTGCAAAAGTACTAGACAAACGAGGCATACTATTAAATAATTACAATTGTTGGACTTCACAACACAATGTGATTAGGGAGGATCAAATTGTCTAAGGAGTAACATAATTCTAGAAAAATAATTTTCGAATGCCGTGGACATGAAAAATATTTTAATTTGGTCTTAAATAGGTACGTAGTTTCCAAGCGATGTCACTAAAGACAAATGTTTCAACACAGTAGCAAACGTTCAGAAGCTTTCAAGAATTTTCAGTTTAGGTAATTAAACATTTTTTAACAGTAAATTCACTAAGTAATCCTAAAAGTAAACAGACAAAATAAATTACGTTATACACACCGCAACCAACCCCACTCTTTTAACAATAGATATGATGTTTTTAAACTAGTATCAATGTTTCCTGTTTCATTATTAAATTTTACTGTTTTTAACAAGCGCCATCTTTTACACCCTACAAATACAATAAAATTTTGATGAGCAAAGACAAGAATGGCACTAGATGTCAGTGTATACGCTCATCGAAATTCGAGGGAATTCCCAGCCACACGACCGTGTCCGTGTCCTGATGGACATAGACTGTATAGTTTTATGAGCAGGGAATTCTCCGAGAATGAATTTACTTTAACATCCACTGATTAAATCATTTCTCACCTCAGTTACGTCCCTTACGTCTTAGTAAAATAAGTGTGATCTGGTCGTTAAAGTACATATTAGCATACAGGATCTTTATAACTGTAATCATTGATTCATCAACAGAAAACAGTCCTCCTAAGGGGTGCCTGAAAGAAGCCCCCCCGAACGGCTACTATGACTGATTAAGTGTCAACATTCAGTGCCCAGCTTACCCTCGACATTGTGACTAATCCTTTCACCATGTAGTTGATCACTCACGAGCGGCTGTCGAAGAAGAAGAAGTCCTTGTAAATACATATTTACTCGTACATACAAAATATATACATAGGTATATATTTTGTTTTATTTTAATAATCTTCTAAAGTAATACTTTAGTTTTGCACTGTATTCTATATATTATCTGTTACAATATGAAATCTAGCTTGATTTTTAACAAGCAGTAAATCTAACGTTTTGTATTGACTGATTTATTGGTTTTTGCTGTTTTTTTGCGGCTATTTGCTGCTCTTTGACTTATTGGGGTTGCTAACACTAGTTACAGATCACAGAACAGCGAACATAATTTTAGTGAACAAATCTGTCAGAATGTTATTAATTATCTTAAGTTTTTGTCACTTGAATAGTATATTTTATGTGCCCGGTGTATGGCAATACACTCACCTCCTGTTTCATAGTGGGACTTAAACGTAACTAATGAAACGTGGGAGTGTGCTACACTCCTCTGTCTACCTCTACGTGAATTACAGGCGTGGTGTCACGAGTAGTATTTTAGCGATCGGAATAAATGGAATTTCTATGGTATAATGTCGGAAAAATATGATGGATGAGGCAGTATCCGCCACCCTCCCTAATGCCTTGATTTCCTTGTGGCCTCGACTTCCGTGGTACGATATTGCAGAACAGGGCCTTTTTGTCTGCAGCCGCTGAATAACGTTCGATTAAATATAGATTTGTGGGAAACATATTCCATCCAAATATTCTTAGTAAAGTTGCATTCAGTTTGTTTAGGTTTAGGATTTAAGCGAAATCGATGCCGCGAGGCGCTTCCACCACTGGAAATTCCCTTTTGCGGATTTCTACCCAGTTGAGCGATAGTTAGTGACGGGCCG
>DWDV01001291.1:0-13622 GCA_018245615.1 Mimoniades ocyalus | reverse complement strand
TATATATCTTTAAATCATGAAACAGGTAAGCATCTCCCGCTGTTCACCATAGTGCAGCCTAATGTTTAATCCGCAACAGCGGCTTATTGCAGTTAACACGTAGGTACATACACATTTTTTTTTATTTTATTTTGTGACCTAAATTATACATGGTATGTGTCCTGGTATATGTATGTCTTGCTTTATTTTTTTATTTATTTTTCTTTATTTGACAGTTGACTCGCGTTTGACTGCAATCTCGCCTGATGGAAAGCAAGATGCAGTCTAGCATGTACGAGTAGCACGCTCACCTAGAAACGGTCTATTCACTTTTCACATACTATAGCAGTTGCCCATACTATATCAATCTGGGTATAAAAACTTGTAGTAATTTTCACAAGTAGATGAATATAGAATAAAAAAAAAACTGCTTAATGTACGTACGTTTAACATCTTAAATATTTTTGTAGTATAATTAACTCATATTTTAAGACTAATTACTAACATTATATTACTATTGAACTCGTATAAGTATGTAATGTTTTTCTTAGAAAATTTACACAAAATACATTAAATAACACTACGTTACGATCAGTAACAAAAACATTACATCGCTAAACTATTGATATAAGGGATATACATATATTGATTTACCTTGTACTCGACTTTGATTCTGTCTTTCCCAGAAACGGATATCAAAACTTCGATGTACGACGAAACGTAGTCACAGTTCCATAAATGACCGATTAAAAAAACAACCTGCTCGCAAAATTAGCGCGAAAACATTTCACGAAATTGTACACACATTTCACACATTTTTTCCGCTGCAGAAATCATCCACGATAAGTTTCAAACAGTACACAGATAATAAATACGAATAGACTTGTTAACGATTTGTTGACATTTTTTTTTGTATTTTCGTATCGAGCTCTATAGTCGATGGCAAAGATCTGTTACGTAAACTTTATCTTCAGTTTCGTATACGTTATCTTTTCTAATAATTTGGATTGGGATTTCTGATATTACAGATAATGAAAGATACACATATTTTAATATATTAGCTATATAGATAGTCACAATATATACAACATAATTCGGATTTATAAATTATGTTGATTTCATTTAGGAAATGAAATTTTTAAACAATTTTTCTTTTATTTATTTATGTACACACAGAAACGACAAAGGACATGCAGCAGTTGTACAAGGGTCCTACTTATTCCATGTTGTCATATCTTCCAGTAAGTCCGCTGGTTGAAAATTCATTTCTTAATGCCAACCTAGTGCGTCTAGTTGCCAGGTTCCTGATAGGGTAAGCAGAGAGTACTGAGTGCCATACTTCCCGTCTTCGACATTCATCACTGTCTTCATACATGCACGCTGGTTTCCGAGACTGTGAGATATGTCTGATAAGCAGCAGACCAAAACAGCATATAACAAACGGACGGAAGGGCGGACGCACGAACGGACGGACAGATGGATAGATGGACAGACGGACATACAAAACTTGTAAAAAATGTTATTTTGGTATATGTACCGTGTATACATACATATGCATTTAGAAAAAAGCGATTATTTAAATATTACAAACATAAACTCCAATTTTATTTCTCTGTATAGAATATGTATAGGTTGTTAACCTATAGCTAGGTAACTAAGGGCGGACATAATGTCCAATGGCATTCTCTACCACTCAACCCAAAGAACAACTGATGAAAGAATGATAAAACGTATATACATAGCGAAATTTTATAGATGCAGGTACCGAAGGAGGCCAAGGCTCACAGATCTTCATCGAATAGGTCAAATACGTAACATAAACTTAACATCACGCCTGTAATCCTGGAATAAGTGGGCAGAAAAGTGTAGCACACTCCCACATTTCACCAGTTACATTTACGTCCCACTATAGAATAGGTGGTGAGCATATTGCCATACACCGGTAAAGGTCAAATACGCGCCAAAAATACGTTAGACTACGAGTAAAAGTGCCCTTAAGATATTTGGCACTTTGTGTTCTCTGTTCACCCTGTAAGGGACTAGGTGCTATGCCGTATACAGATAAATAATGCTATATAATATCTTGTGTAGTGAAATCAATTTACCAGGCAAATTCAAACTAATTTTCTGAAAAACCATAAATGTTATCTGACTGAGGTATGGGGAAATTAGTTGAAAAACCGGGTTCAAAATAGATATTATAATTGTTGTATAATGTTGTAAAAAACCCACATTTATACATATGTAATCTATGTAGACATTTCACTACTGTCAATCATTATACACTGTTATTATGTACTTGCAATGTACCTACACATACAACATAAACACTGCAATTGTAATTTGCCTATTTCTTTATCGTCCTCTATTAAATTGTCGTTATTTTTGTACAATGTTCATGTAATACTTACATGTGTTTAAAATTTAATTATGTGTGTTAACATTGAAGTAATTTTGCCGACTATAGAAACCTTCCTTCTTCTATATTCTTTGCGCAGTGGTTCCGTTCTTATTCTTCTCTGGACAATAGTAAGTATATAACTGATTTCATTGGGAAAACCAGAAGTAATGTCGTTCCTTGCATGTCTAAAGGTACTTCGACGGCTACCTTTAATGAAATATGTAATATTGACATGTCCGGCACGTTCGTGGTGGCCAGAGAACTGATCTGCTGAGCTGGAGGTGGTGGATTCGATTCCCACACAAGACAAATATTTGCTTGATTATTTCAAGTATTTGTCTTGTATGTTCTGTATCTGGGTGCCAAAAAACAAGTACTCATATAAATATTATATTTATATGTATGTATGTAATTTATCAGTCGTCTGGATAGCATAGAGTGCACTCTGCTTATTCTGGGATCGGATGACTATGTCCTAAGATTTTAGTTTTTTTTTTAATTATTAAATTACGGTAGTGGTCATATCAGCATGATCAGTAAATATTTTCGTTATTTTTCTTTTCCAGGCACGAACAGTCTTCTGCGTTTTCTTCTTCGCGATGGGAATCCTAGAAGTTCTCGTCCATCGACCGTCCGTGTTCGGTGCGTGGTTAGTGGACACAGATTATCAAGCTTCCAAAGATATTGCACTGATACTCTTCTACTCCTACCTAATACTTCTAGTTTGCGAAGCAGTTCTTCTAGTGTTCACTGCCTTTTTGGGGTACGGTATATACTTTGTAAGTTACTTATGTTGCCATCTATTTTCTTGTAATGTAATCAGATTTTTAAATGTAGCTTAACAGAACTATTTTTTTTTACAGGAGCTATCCAATTTGTTACGATATTACCTGATATGCCGTTTCTCGACTTGGACGATCGAAGTTTTATTTGTGTCCGTACTGTGCTTAAGTCATAAACTTCTCATAGGCTATTACTTGTGTATTCTTTTGTTCGTTAGTGAGTATTACAAAACAATGTGATGGTTTAATTGTGATATTTATAATATTTTATCTGCTCGTAACTGACAACAATTAAACCGGATGACCCTGAAACCTTGGAATAATTTACAACTTTAAATTATTCTAATTTCTTAATACTGATATTACCTAGATTATCCGCTTATAGTAAGAATTTGGCCTTTGACTCCATATCGTGATATAGGGTGTCGTAAGTGGGGACTAAACCCGGCGCTCTTAGACCACGAAGCGTGGCACGATTTGCCTGGCCACAGGTAAATACCATGACCGCCTATGAGCAGCAGCATAGGTAGTGTGAGAAGCTGTCTTCTGTGATCCCCAACCCGTATACCCAGCATGGGAATTATAGTAATAACTCCTCAAGGTAGGTCTACATCCAGTAGTGGACCGCAAGAGACTGATAATGATGATGGCGATATTACGGTTGCTCTGTAATCAACATATTGCAATATGTTGAGCCTTTTACAGCTTTAAAGTTAAAAAGTAACCTATTATCGTCACTCTGGTTCTCTTTCTCTTCCACTCTCGCCGCCTCATACTCCTTGAGGTAAGTAAAACGTCAATTTAGAGTCCTTTAGTTTTGTCGCTTAGAAAGAAAGGAGAAGCTAAGGTATGAGTTGATTACGGATGGACAAAAAATACCAAAAGAAAAAATCATTAAAAGAAATATTCCATTATTTTCGTATTATTAGGTCTTGAAATATTAAATTTTATTTGCTGATTTTTCAGTTTTGGAATTCTACTCGATTATCGTGGTGTACAGTTATTACGTCCACGTTACCGAATTAGAAAATGAATTGGAGTGTAAAATGAGTATACCTTGTTGTGAACAGGATTAAATGGACTTGTTTTAAACATTGTTGTTAAAAATACACAGGTAAAAGTTGATAAGCTATAATTTAGAACAATATTAGATGCTACATTATACAAGTACATATGTATATCAAATAGGCAGGCATATAAAAGTATGGTTTAAGAGTTGATAAAATTTTGCGTTGGCTTTTGTACCAGTCTTCGCCGCGAGCTCAATGCGATTGGCGGTAGATCATGTTGAAGGATCTCGCTCAGATCGGTTCTTGAGTTTTCTCGTTCCGAAAATTTAATTTTCTAATACGTAGAAATTATACAATACAATATACTTTATTGCTCACTAAACTCTGTATACAGAACAACAAGCAATTACCGAAACAAGTAAATAAAAAAGAAATAGACTAAAATAGATAAGGAAAAATGAATGTCCAATAGGCGGCCTTATCGCTCAAGTAGCGATTTCTTCCAAGCAACCTATTTATAATATAAAGTGTAATTGAGGTGACGATGCTGGTAATGACTTAACAGTTTATTTGCGTAAAAAATGGTAATTCAATTGAAAAATTTCATATTTGTTCTCATTCACTCAAAAGTTTAGTTAACTAGTCCTATAATGTTGCTTGACCAGCCTCTATTAGGACAGATACTAATTACCTATTATTAATTGCACCCATACTAACATACATTAACTGAACTTACTAGGAATTCAATTTCCACAGACCTATAACCAGTTAATGATAAAAACGTAAAACGTCTCATCATCCGTGTAATCCTCGAAAAAGTCAACAGAGGAGTGCAGTATACTTAAACGTTTCATTAGATATCTACGTAAACGTCCCACCTTGGGGTATGGGGTGAGCCAACTGCTAAGGAAAACTACTAGCCTTATTAACAAATGTACCTAATAACTGCATTGACACTAACAATTCTGTTGATGATAGGTTGCAGTTAACATAGACTTAACGGCCACTGTACCTACTTCGTGCATAATTTGTAGCTCTCGTCGCATAAAACAAAATCAGCGCGGATCTAAATCTTAACACACACCATTTCAAAAATAAAAATATAGGCTACAACATGTCTTACTTATGATTATTTATTAATCTTTTTTTTTATTTCGTCCCGACTTTAAGATTCTTCATCGGTTTTTCCTACCTTGAAATTCCCAGTAGTAATTCGGAGTCCGGAATTGATGCACCATGGCAATAGGTTCACCCCCTATTCCATCGGATGTACAACATAACTACTCAAAAGTGGAAATACTACATTCCTCTGTGTAGCCCTTCGAGGAAATACAGGCGTTATGTTATGTGTAACATTCACTAGTAATTTTGAAACGGCGAGTACGTAAGAACATTTCTATAAAAGACCTGTTATTGGTCCGCGTTCCGTTATCGTACTTTTGCCGTGCCTATCTGATAAAGAGATAATTCAGGGCGCGCGATAAAAACATTACACACAAACGAGTTCTTCGACAAAATTCTATTGATCGCTAACATTTTTTTAGTTAACGTTACAAACCAAATCACCAGTCTAGATAGAATTTAGGTGTTTTAAAAAAGGAACCGTCTCAATTCTTTAGTTTTTGAATAATTCTTTTATCTTTGGTTTTTATTGTTAACATGGTTTTTGAACTGCCAAGAATAACAAGATGTTGTTGTTGTTTCTCTCTAAGAACGGGCTCACTAATAATCGGATATGCATCTATGGTGAGTGCGTTACATTGAAAATTGCAACTAGCAACTATTCCTTTGCTCGTTTCAATAAAATGAGTGTTTGTTTATAAAAAGTATATAAAGGTGTGCCGAGAAAATTGAAGTGTGTTGCCATAAGAAATAACCGCTTCTAGCTACAAGATCATATAGAACATGTTTAGGAAAAAATAAATAATCGGAAATTTTGGAATATTCTTGTATAATTCCAAAGAATTTGGATCTACGAGTATGTATCTATGTAGTAGAAACCGCAGCCAAAACGCTTTGTCTGTCATCATCTGCTTACCAAATACGTACCAAATACGTATTTCTACGTTGTAACTATTAATGTCAATTTCTTTAACAATTTATGTGGATGTTAGAGATTAAAGAAACGAACAAACTATATTTAACATTATCTTAAAAAGTAAGCTTTTATTTCCTTTCAAGAATAGGACGAAAGGACGTATATAGGTACTGAGCGGGAAACTTCATTTTTCAGCTCATTTTAAATTGCTGGAATTTTTTTTACATACTTATCATCAATGCATAAATTCTAACATAGACAAAATGTGTCTAAAGGCCTCCTCAATAGTTCCGCATATTTTCGATCTGCGGCATATTTTTAACAATATTAGTAGGCTAAGTCACTGCTCAAGTTCGGCGTGTGACACAACCGTATTCCATAACACACAGAGTTACAGACAATAACAGATTTGTAAAGTTTGTCATTTACCAGCTCATTTTCAAAGTTTATTTTAACTATTCACGAGATCAATACTTTATTATTTTAGGTTAATCTAATTACATATTTTGTATGCACATAATTAAATTTTTTTTTCGTGATCAATCTTCCTAAAGTATTGATTGACTTGTTACAGTGGTTAGTGACTTAGTCAGCTGAGCCGAAGTGTGGCTTCGATTCTCATCCAGTATAAGAAGGTCCTTAGAAATGTGGCTAGTCACCATAACACAGACTCTGCTTATTTTAGAAGCTAATTGCCACGTATAACATCGTCCCAACATGTTATAATACTACTAGATTATATACTACTAGAAAATCTAAATTAGAAAATTATTAAAATTATTATTATTTTGTACTATTTATAATACTATTTTCTCTTATGTATTATTAAAACTTTCCATTTATATTATCTTATGATCCAACCATGTAATGTTCTGATTTTTTTCAATTGCAGCTCAGCGCAACTCTATCTCTATCAGCCGTCTCATTCTCCCTGTACAAAGTGGTCAAGTTCGTGAATGAGAACGGCACGAGTCCGGACCTAAACCACACGCCCGAGGAGACCGCTCATGTAGCTCTCGCCCTGTACATTTCACACGCGTACTCCTTGCTAATATTTTTGTACTACTTCATCATTAGTCTCCTCTTGGTCATCGGTATTCACAAGGTAATAAAATAATCGAATTTTGTATTGATATATTTTTATTATTAATGTTATTTTTTATAATGTCATCACGCTGGAATGCTCACGGGGTGGGCAGAGGGCAACGAGTGCCAAATAACTCTGTCCTTAGAGTCCTGTGCTTTTTCTATATTCATCACTCTTTTCGAACACGCGCCGATCATGTGGATGAGCCTTGGTTTTCCTCGGCGCCTGCATCTATCAACATTTGCATTTTTATCAAATCGTTTTATCATATTTAAATGGCAACATTTTTGTATAATTTTTTCGTTTTGTGTATTATTCTTACTTTTAAATTTAAAATTTTATTCGATTTTATACTTTTATTTTTCAGAACATGGCTAAATACATGAAACTGTATTATTACACGGCGCTCGGTCTTCTCGTACTGGCTTTACTGAATGTGGTTCTGGTAACTGTGTATCTGAACTTTATAGCTACTTTGTCGTTATTGAAATGGTGTGGTAAGTACTTTAAATTGTACATGCTTCTATAGCCTACACATTAATTCATGAGAAGGAAATGCAATGCAGCAATGAGTTAAATAGACATTTCTGATTTGTGGGTACTATAAAATCCCGCATGCCCAGCGTGGGGATTACGTGCTTAAGCCCCAAAGGGAGGTCTATGTTCAGCAATGGACTGCATTAGGCTCATAATTATGATGAAGCAATCCTTATAATTAAATGTTTGGAATAATTGTATAACAGTACGTTCCACGTTGAGGAATCTTATCAGTAGGACACTTAATTCGATATACGGACTTGTGGTACTTGTATTCCTAAGATTAGTTTTTGCCTATTGCAAATATTACGCACTCTATTTTATTATCGAAACTATTTAATGAAATCCTACTGATGTGTCAAGATTCTTTCATAAGTTTTTTTTTTCAGTTATACTGTTTTACTGCATTATCGTTGTACGGAGTACGTATTTAGAAATCGAAGAAGAGACTAATAAACCACAAGTTTATGAAATGCAAACACTTTATAATACTGAACAAGCGCCATCAATTGTATAAAAGTACTTTTTTTTTATTTTTTTTATTGGACATTTGTAAAACATTAAAGACAAGCTATTATTGATAGACGCCCGTTATTCGAAGGCACTACGTTTCCCGCCTTTGATATATCTATCCTCTTCTTCCGTGTATCCCTCTCTGTCTAACGTCCACCACCACAGATAGGGTCGGGGTGAACGCGTGACGCGTATAATCCCCGTAAATTACTATTGCGCTGGAACCTTGTCCCATTATCGTTAGTATGACGTCACTCGAAAAAAAAACATAGTCAACAATTAAATAATAATAAAAATAACTACGTTAATAAAAACAGACTTCATAAAAACTAAAAAGTAAAAAATAATAAACATTTAATATTAATTATATACTACCTATTATTTATATGTGTTATTTACTAATAGGTTTGAAGTCGATGCCAAGCCTTAAACAAGTAATTATATTTAAATCACTTAAATGAATACGAGCAAATTAATACAATGAAATGCCTATTTTAATGATTAAGATATAATTATTTGTTTAAGGCTTGGCACCGACTTTAAACCTATTAGTAAATAGCACATGTAATAATAGGTAGTATATAATTAATATTAAATGTTTATTATTTTTTACTTTTAAGTTTCTTTTGAAGTCGGTTGTTTTTAACGTACTTATATTTAATTTTTAATTTAATCCATATGGATTCCGTGAATAAATTTTCACGAACACGATCTGCACTATTTATAAGTACCTACGAGTAAGACTGCTTTCCATTAGATGAAAATAAAACTAGTTGATTAAAATTTCTAGTAAGTACAACATTTTACTAAGGAACATGAAAAATGACCGTAAGTAACTAGAAGTATTTTTTTACTTTATGATTGTAATAATAGTGTAATAAGCACTGCTGAACACAAAATTACGATTTAAGCATTTCGTGGATCGTTTTATATCCAAGATTTATGATATTTGACTAACTTATACCAAAAAAGAATTGATGAGACGAACTGTCCCGAATTTTATGACCACTGAATCTATATTTGATATATCGAAACAAACATGTACCTATATGTAACTTAATTAAAATACATTTTTCTTAATATTATTTATTAAAAACATGATATGATTAGCAAAAAACACTTATACACCAATTACGATGATGCGTGAGTCATGGTGGAAATCGAACAAATAAAGAAACGTAACATCACGCCTGTAATTCCCGAAGAGGTAGACGGAAGAGCGTAGCACACTTCCACGTTCACCAGTTAAACTTTCATCCCAATTTGGAATAGAGGGTGAGCTTATGGTCATACACCGGGCACAAATTCAGACTTAGACTTTCAAGTTAGAACAATTCAATAGTACCCCACCCAGGAATCGAACCCAGAACATTTCTATCGGCAGTCGTGCTTGCAAGCACTCTATTAACGAGGCAGACAGATAACCAACGTACAAATAAACTAAATCGTTTTCCCCAAAACCACGCACAAATTGCGTAAGTTACGTCAGCTCTATTTAATCGTTACGCAACGTCATTTCCATGTCTTTACTTAATTAATTTGGACACCGTCCTCACCTCAATACGATCTTCTCCACCATTTCTCTCTATTACCTGTCATCGTCGTTGATTATTTCTCACTATTTTATTCACTTTTGGCACTTCAGCCCCCTGTGGATTTTGACTCCAGAACTATTTGTCGCCACAAAGTCTTGTCTCTAGACTTTCTGGGTCTTCCTGTGCTATGTGCTGCATGGTCTTATATTCTGCGGTATCTCTCGTCATTTTCACAGCTCTTCTGCCGTCTATCATTACGAGATGACCACCCATTTCATTTTTCACTACTTTTAATATCATTTAAGTGAGGTCCGCCCACCCCTGTAAAGAACCTAATAACATAAAAGTGATAACACAGTAATAATAATAACGAATTTAAATTCAGGCTATAAATTTCGAACAAGTTCATGTACATACATTGAGGATTTCTTTTTACAAACACTTGAATACTGATACCAAATCTCGAGAGCTTGTAATTCTTTGATAACTAAACAGAGATCGAATACCAACTTTTATGATAAGATTAAAAATATGTTACATAAGGAGGTAACATTACTGCTTCGTCTTACTCTTGGATCTAGAAGGAACCCGATAGCAATGTCAGGCAAAGTTTGGCTAGCGTAAGTTTTTTTCAGTTTCTTGCTATTCTTGCAATTTTTTTATGCTAATTGCCTATCATGCCAGTAGGTACATTTAATTAGTTAATTATTTGATTTTAATATTACATTTTTCCGCGGTTTTACTTTTGTTAATGTCTGCAAATGGAACAATCTGTATGTATATTAAAGTTTTTAGTAGTTTCATTAACAACTATTTAAAAAACATACTTTGTTCAATAGCAACTCTCAGCAAATGTAAAATTAATATATAAAGGGTTGGCTTTAATAAGAAAGTTTTCATCATATTATTACTTTAAAATATACACAAGACAAGCGATTTTAAAAAGATGATATGGTAAATTTTATTAATTGAATATACAAATTGTGTATTAATTAATTATTTGTTGATTATTAAATTAATTTAGTATACCAATATAACATTAATACTTTAGTTACGGCAGTATAATTATACTTGGTCCAAATCAGGCATTACTGTATCGAGTTAACATTTCTTAGTAGTCCATTCTTAGTTATTATATTACCCTTTCCAGACCCTTGATAACGTGAACCATCAGAAAGAAGGTACATAGGATTACCTATTTATAAAAATCGAGTTTACAAATTAGTTACAAATTAGTTTCAAGCAGTTACTCGTTTCAAAGGTTTATTATAAATAAAGTGTTTTTAAAAATATTTTTATATCACTATGTGAATTGAAGTTATTAAACAATTTATAATCAAAATCAATCCAATTTCTTCACTTTCGCTCAGTAAATGTACGACTTTTTCGTTGTATAGAAATAAATCAAATAAACATACTATGTACTACTACTATTTACAAGCATCAATGGATTAACTACTTGAAAAGCCATAGTAAACACTCCTTTAAATTACAAATTAAATAAATTTTTTTTTACAGTTCACTGTTCATCGCACATTGTTACGTTACACTATCAGAATGCAATTCGCTGCGCCATGAAGTTCGAAAATTTCCAGATGGATTTCTCTTTGGAACAGCCACGGCATCCTATCAAATTGAAGGCGCTTGGAATGAAGACGGTTCGTTTTATAACAATAACTTAAAAAATACGTACTCCAGTCAGATGCTTCATTATTTAAAAGTAACATCACGCCTGTAATCCCCGAAGAGGTAGGCAAAGGAATGTAGAACACTCCCACGTTTCACCAGTTACTTTTAAGTCCCACGATGGAATAGGTGGTGAGCCTATTGCCCACGCATTGCCTACGCCTGCGCACGACCAACGACTATTGGCTTTCAGTGATTTAATAGATACACAGTGCATTATAAAAATGTATGTATATACATATATGTACCTCTCGTTCTATTAATATTATTTTCTAATCGTTTCTTAATATCTAAGGCAGTAAATTAGTGGACCTGTAATTTATAGGAAAAACCGAAAATATATGGGATACGCTGAGTCATAAAGAACCCTGCTCCATTAAGAACTGCGACACCGGTGACGTGGCGGGCGACTCCTACCACCAGTACAAAAGAGACGTCGAGATGATGCGCGAACTCGGGTTGGACTTCTACAGGTTCTCCTTGTCCTGGACTCGAATACTGCCCACGAGCTTCCCAGATAAAATAAACCCAGCCGGAGCCGACTACTACAACAACCTCATTAATGAGATGCTCAAATATAACATTGAGCCCATGATCACGTTGTATCACTGGGACTTGCCTCAAAAACTCCAGGACATGGGTGGATGGGCCAATCCACACATTGTCGACTGGTTCACTGATTATTCCAGAACCGTTTTTGAATTATACGGTGATAGAGTGAAGTACTGGATCACTATAAATGAACCGCGCGAGGTTTGCTACCAAGGTTATGCTAGCAAGATATTGGCACCTTTGCTAGACATCACCGGCTATGCGGAATATGTTTGTGCCAAAAATTTGTTAGTGGCTCACGCTAAAACTTACCACATGTACAATAACGAGTTTAAGCCGAAATATGGTGGAACAATTGGTATCACGTTAAGTGCTGTTTGGTTCGAGCCTGAAAGCGAAGAGCACGCCGAAGCTGCAGAAGATGCTGCACAGTTTGAGGTAAAGAATAATATAAAGTTATCATCACATCTCAATCAGTTGATGAATTTTATACAAACAGGTTTATTTTGTTTCAGTGGGGGAATTACGCGCACCCTATCTTCTCGGATACCGGTGACTTTCCTCCAGCAATGAAGTCAAAAATAGCGGCCAAGAGCGCTGAACAAGGTTTCTTTAGATCGAGATTACCAGAATTCACTCCTGAGGAAGTGGAATTAGTGCGTGGGAGCAGTGACTTCCTGGGAATCAATCACTACACTACCAACATAGTTTACAGAAATGCTTCCGTGTACGGCGCACATGCGTCTCCGTCGTTCTATGATGATATGGATGTATCATCATATCAATTAAGTGATTGGGATACCGCCGCCTCAACCTGGTTAAAGGTTAACACATTCATTTATATTATTTGTCTTGATTCATTGTGTAACAGTAAAAAAAAATATTGCAACCATTAATTCATCATCATCATCATCATCATTAGCATCAGCCCACTGCAGTCCACTGCCTGCCCTGAGGAGTTACGCCCATAATCCTCACGCCCGCATGCGGGTTGCGGATCGCAAGACACAACCATTAATAATTTGGTAAATACCTAGGTACCCAATATTGTAATTCACACATTTGATATGGACAGCATTTCCGGCGGTTTTAGATTAACCGCCTACATGTTAATTGTTTTTAATAAATTCATATGTTTGTCCATGTAGAAATAGATAAGATTATAATATTATGTTCCTGCCTAATACCTGACTCTTTCTCTCTCTCTCTCTCTTTTCAAAATTCACACAAGGAACCCTAAAAATTTTCCTACCAATTGTATAAGGCACTACTCTACGTTTACTGCACATCGTTCTTCGCCTCGGCTTGACATCAGTTCAATCTGACATCATATCTAAAGAACAATTGATTAATAATAATAAATTATATAAGCCAGGCTTTGCCCATCTCTACTTGTGATTAGTAGATGTAGCTAAAGGACTACTCATCTAAAAACGTAACTTCACGCCTGTAATCCCCGAAGAGGTAGGCAGAGGAATGCAGAACACTCCCACGTTTCACCG
>DWDV01001290.1:0-13627 GCA_018245615.1 Mimoniades ocyalus | reverse complement strand
ATTTTATCCATTTTCTCAATAAAAAATAAAACATTTTTACATGATTGGTCTGTTGGTTCAATAGTTAGTAAAACTGACCAAACAGCTGGAGGCACCGGGTTCGATTCCCAGGCAGGACAAGTACATGTGTGATGAGCACGAATATTTGTTCTGTTGAGGTGTAAAATTTTATCAGTACAATAAGTATTGAAGACTTTAAAGTAAACTGGTAACACGCGTCCCTAGCCCGCATGTCCAGCGTAGTGATCAAGGGTGCAAACCCTCAGAGGAGCCCTATGCCCAGCAGTGGACTCTCATTGGGTGATGATGGTGATAATAGTAGCATGCTCTGCTTAGTTTAGGGCCAAGGATAAATTGTCCCATGAAATTATTATAAAACATTTGACACTGTCATATAAGGAAACATGATGAAAAATTAGACAATCATTACACATTATATTAATCGTAACTGTTTTCTCAATAAATGTAAAAGAAGCACCTCAGATCTGTAGGTGCACTATACTCCGTAGAATACCTACCGTGATAATATGTATAATAATTCGTAATACTTATACGTACGAGTGGACACGCTCTCAAGCTGTTGAAACTAACCACGTATGTATAAAGCTGTAATCTTATACCCAACTGTCTCGTGTCAGTCATATATTTACAGCCCACCATTACTCGCTCGAGATCCGACAAATCCGGATAAAAGCGCCGAGAAAAATGTCGGCCGGGTGATACATTCGTCAGCTGAATACTCACTTGACCCGTCGTCGGTGAAAAGAAAAAGATTTGGGAAATGGGGATTTAACTTAAAAATATTCCACGATCACATCTGTAAAATTGAATGTTGATCTTGAGAACACCCCTGTTTATTTGATATCCGATTTTGATTATCGCTTTCATAATTATGACGTCATTGATTCAGGTCTCTTGGGTACTAGGTAGGTAGAAAATATCGAGTGAAAATTATCTATGCACATACATACCTGATGTACGATATTCGTCATTGTTTTCTTAAACGCACGCTCTCTTCGAAGACTTGTGACTCCCCCATCAGCCAGTATCTGGCCTATTTGATCAAGATAGATGAGTCTTGGCATCCAGGGCAACTGCATCCGTCAACACTCGCATTGTTTATCTGAATCGGCCATTCTTTCATCTGCCATTATTTCTGCATGTCCAAATCATCGTAGCCGGCCCTTTCTCATTTATACACTAAGTCACTTCACACAAAGCATCTTCCTTATCTCCTATATTTATAATATTTAACTCAATTACTGCAGCGCTGAAATTCACTCCTCAATGCGGTAAAAGATACTTCGCAATAATTACCAACTGAGCATAATAACACTGAGCGACCGATCTTTCGGTTCAGTGGTGAGTTGCGCTAACCGCTGAGCCGAGGGATGGCGGTTCAATTTCTACCAAAGACATTGCATATTTGTGTGATGCGTTATTGCTTAAAAGAAAATTAGTATTCACTTGTAACGATGATATTTTAATGTATTGTAAGCTAATCCGCAGAACAAACTTCAACATTATCTCTCCTGACAAATATTGTGATTAAATTTTTTGTGACTTAGGTAGTATTATTTATGAATCAGTTTTGTGAAACATTAAATAATAGCTAAGTAAAAATTATTGAACATATGTAATTGTAATCTAATTAATAGTCACAAGAATTGTAATATTAACATATAGACATTATGAAACTTGATTTAATTTCTTTGCGACTTTTTTCATAAAATTTTAAGACTTAGTCGCCATTTTGTTTTTTTATCTCACGCCTTTTTCCTATGCGTTATGTTTAGTTGGCGCGTCGCGTAATAAGGAGCAGCCGCATTGCGTCGCGTTTACGCATAATATTACAAATTAAAAGGCTTTGCCACAAGGTTTGTTCTTTTATAAACTTTTCATAAACATTTGTTTGTACCTATATAAAAAAAATGTTTATCTACAAGCCTCTTGCCTTTTAAGCGTAATTTTTATTTTATTTTAAAAGGCGTGACAACCACATAGACAGTTACAGATTTGGACATTTGGCGCCACTAGGCTATTAAAATTTTGCCCGCCCTTCCGACCTCTACATTTCGATACTCTAGTTCACAATCATATTAGGTAATTACATTTTTTTTGTTATGAAACTGTAACTTTATGATTTGTGATTGTACAACCCAACGTTTTACTTAAGATTGCGTTTCCCACTCGTGACAAAACACAACTATGTAAGTACAATAATTGTAGAAAAATCTATTATAATTATTAAAACTTATTGCATGTAGAATTATTTGTGTAAACTAAATAACACTTACTTAATAACACTTAATTATGAATTTTCTAATTTCATTAAGACTGTTTTATTTACTTACTTTACCCCTAAAATCTGTCGCCTTAGGCTTCAACCAGTGATAGTAGATCCGTTTGGACAATTCATTGTTAACAATGGTTTAACAATTAATATTGAAATGTTCTAACACAGAAACTTTAACACAAGCGTTACATCAATAGACACTTTCAAGAGATTTTTTCTGTATCAGTTTAAAATAAATCATTACAGTTATGTATATCTGATCGCTACTATGAGTTTTGGTCATTTTAGTTAATTAACAGTGTTTTAGACCTTTAGGCAGAGTAATATGGAAAAGATATTACGCTGTAATACTGCAGTACTTATTTAATATTATATATAGCCAATACACTACAGAACTAAACATTTCTTCTTTTACTAGATGCAGATCTATAGATGATTTATTTTTAATATAGAGTTAAGAACGTCTTTATTCGAAATTCAAATCAGTTTAAAGGCGGTTGACGGTTTCTGTCACGTATTATTTTTTTAATAGAAATGAATACTGCCTCGTTAGACGTGTTGGTTGCAAGTGCGACTGCCGAATGGGAGGTCCTGGGTTCGATTCCCGGGTCGGGCACTACTAAATTTTCTAATTTAGATTTTCCAGTTGTGGCTCGGAGTCTGGATATGTGCCTAGTGTATGGCAATAGGCTCACCATCTATTCCATAGTGGGACGTAAACGTAACTGGTGAAAAGTGGGAGTGTTCTGCATTCCTCTGCCTACCTCTTCGGGAATGACAGGCGTGATGTTACGTTTTTTAGAAATAAAATTTAGATAAATCATTGTAGTAAATGTGAGTCGCTAGAAAAAAATAGAAAAGAAAAAAAAGATAAAAACAATAATAAGCAATAGCAAATATAGTAATCATAATTAAAAAACATAAAATTGAGAAAAAAAAGCGTTGAAACTTGAATATAAAGAAGAAAAAGCCTGAACACAATGTCATTACAACCCCCTTACTGTAATTCAGTGCGATTATTTTAACAAAAGTTTCAGTTCTGAAAACACAATTTGCACGAATTAACCCTTAAACTACGCTCTGAAAAATTTCTATTGTTCGTCTTTCAGCTCTTTATAAGCGTTATGATTAAACGCGTGAAAATGTAACCTTAAGAATATAATGTAATCTTTATTAAATATTGATTTCCAATGTTTCCAGCGTGCGTCAAAGAAGAATGCACAGACTGGGAAGGCAAGACCGTCTCACATGGACTGCTGTACGTGCCCGGCCCGGGGGTGTGCTCCCTCTGCGTGTGCTACCACTCGCAGCCGAAATGGTGCAAGGCCATATATTGCGATCCGCCCTATGTAAGTATTTGGGCTCATCGTCAACCCTGTTACTGCCCCATTATTGGACAAAGGTCTCCTCTCAGTAAAAGAAGGGTTGAATTCATAGTCTGCCATGTTAGCCAAGTGCGGGTTGACAGGTTGGGATGCCACCGAAAAGAGTATTCTCAATTGGAATTTATCCAACTTATTCACTTGGAATTTGATAAAGATTATGTCAGATAGAACCAAGTGTCTAATATCACTTTCCGTACAGACCTGACGCTTAAACAATCGGTTCTTTCCGCCTGCTGCATAAGGGATCCGCCGTGATCATATAAAAATAAACCTCGTCATTCTGTCCCAGTACACCCAAAGGATCCTGTCTTGAGGATGTGCATACCTATAGGTTGTATGCATAAGGCACTAATACCACTAATCCTGACTGACTGCCTCGTCGTATTGGTTGCAAGCGCGTCTGCCAATCGACAGGTCCTGGGTTCAAATCCCGGGTCGGGGACTATTGGATTGCTCTAACTTAGATTTTACAGTAGTGGCTCGGAGTCTGGATTTGTGCCCAGCCCGGTGCATCGCAATAAGCTCACAACCTATTCCATACTGGGACGTAAACGTAACTCTGGTGAAACGCGGGAGTGTATTACACTCCGCTGCCTACCTCTTCGGGGATTACAGGCGTGGTGATACGTTTACGTTAGCACTAATCACGTTGCAGCGCGACCAAGGTCCAACATTGCATGATCTCATTAACCGCGCCCGTCAATCTCTTACTACTGGCCCTCGTTATCCGTTTACGTGGAAATTATAATTACGTTAAGTAAACCTGTTTGTAGTGTTCGCGTGTTACAATCAAGACATTGTCACTGACTTCCCCTATGAATCGGTATCTTACTTGTTATAGATAGATGAGCCTCGGGAGCCTCGGCAGCTGCATCCGTCAATATTTGCAATGCACATCAACATGTCCGTAACATCGGAGCATGCTCTTTCTTATTTTTACACCAACACTCATTGTCAGTCACATACGGCATCTTCCTTACTACTTAACGAACCACAGTTCGATCAACCACCATTCGCTCCAGTGCGAAGCAGACCTACTCGTAACATAAAAGCCTATTAATATCAGTTGCTGTTTTTACTATCCGCAGTTTTGCAAGAATTTCCGTGTTGGCGAGCGTTGTTGTGAATTCGAATGCCTGGACCCTCCAGGCGAAGACACAAAGTACCGCGAGCGGCAGCGGCTGCGCGCCCTGATCCTCGCCGGCAACTCCTCAGCGCCTCACGTGGCCCCCACGGTGAAACTCAAGGCGGGCATTTCCCTACTAGCAGTGGCCGTAGCCAGACTTGTATGAGAGAAGTGTCGGCAATCTGTTCCCGCATAAGGTCCATACACACCGGTGATATGTGGAATATAGATTGAATGTCTGTATGGAACGGGTACGTGTGAATGTGAATTGTAAATGTACAAAGTGATTGTGGTTTGATCGATTTCATTGGAATTGGAAAATTCCAGAAACACATCGATGGTGACGTGAATGTTACGATTCAATGTTTTGGATCGTTGTCTGGATTAGTGCAGGAGCCAAGACGAAATGAAAAAACGGTATGAAATTTTTTCAAAAAGTAAATGTGTAACTACCTACATTTCTTAATAATACTATTGCCAAATACATATAACACCACTGTACCTCACGCTGATTATTCTGTATTCATAATTATGTATAACTTTTTCTTAATAATACACTCGAAGTCACTAGCTGTAAGTACTTCATTATTAGTATTATTTATAGAAATCAAATCATATTAATTAATGTAAGTTATAAAATAGCACACTTGATTATAATATATGTAATTACCATACGTGTAAGGCGTACCGAATTAATCAAATGAATTGTAATTTTGGGAGTTTCAACAATATGAGTTTATTGAAAAACGTATTATACATGATTTTTTTGCCACAAAAAAAATCGAATTCGCTATTTTCAAGTACCAACCACACTACTTCCAAATATCAATGCTAATTACTCACATGATTTAACTAACAATTATTGTGTAAAAAAATTGATTAACGAATTCGATGTCTCGTCCAAACGAAACCCCTATTATTTTACATCCTGCCAGTTGCATTCATACTTGTGTTAGATTACAGATAATAATTAATACGATTAATATTTCGGACCAATTTTATGTAACCGAGTAGCTGCATTGTGTGCCGTTCATGCGTTTTTTTGTTTTTTTTTATGTGTTCATAAATTATTGTGATCAGCAGAATTTATTGTGTGCGTGTGTGGAACAATCACACACATCTGATAACATATGCTTATCGGATAAACACATCGCCAATGATGCTGTCGACTGAAGTTATACCAACGTGATGTCTGGTCATGTACTCCAAATCGCCCTGTGTAGATTGTAAAGCCCTGTGCCTTAAAAATGGGATCTAATTTTAGAATTGATGGCCAGCACCACAACACAATGATATTGACGCGTTGCTGTAAAAAAATAAGTATATAATATATGTATTAAGTATAAGCAGTTCACATATTGCTCTAATTAGTGTATTTATGTACGTATATATTTACATCTTTTATTTTTTAACAATCGTATCTCATGTCCACTTGGGAATTGGAAAAATGGAAAGACGTCACAGAGAGCATAGCGACTACCGATGTAGACACTTAAATGTATCAAGAAGAAAAATATCTACACTTAATAAATCACCTAAGTAGCTAGGCACATTACGTAATTGTAGCTTTAAACTTACTCACGATATATCATCAGCTATTTAGTATATATTACTATAACTCGAAGTAAACGCAGTACTCGTAAAACAATAGCTCGGTATTTAAAATGTTACACAATAAAGCTCAACGCACACACAGAGCGTACATTTAACACTATTCCGTAGCTAGATGTCTTTAGAATCACGAATTTAATCGAAAAAATGAAGATAATAAATATTCCTATTGTATAGTGTAGTAAAAATATTATTTCATTTAATGCCGCTCGCAAAGAATCCAACCTATGTATAAACATGATGAGGTGTTGTTAATCTGTTCCCTCTTTAATGCCATATTTCGTCACGTTTACCTTAGCTGGCGCTCTGATTAAAAAAACAGCTGTTACATAATTAAAAAATACATTTTAAGCGGTAATCAATATCTGCTGTTTAATAGCTGACGATGAATTTTCATCGGTTTTTTCGGTCTTATTATGGCTCTCCAAGGCCTCTTTTAGAACTGTAGTGCTATAAAATAATATCATGCCAAGTTTACCATAACATTATCATGATTATGAAAATATAGTAACTACATTTTGCGTGTTACACGCTAGTTATACATTTTAATGAAATCAAAATAGCTTCTACAATAACAGCTCACAGCGTGCATTAGGGGCATAGTCAATTATATAACACGGTTTTCAAATTACTACTTTTCAAATTATAATCAGCTATTTTCTTCTCTTTCATCTTATAAAGAATTTAGGTGCTATACAATGGAAAAACATATTATAATTAAATTACATTATTTTATCAAATATATCATTATTTTAGGTCAATAACAGTTTAAAAAAAATTTAATTAAAAATTAATAGAACATTACAATTGTATTATTTTCTATATGTATTATTTTATTTAAAAGAAATAAAGTATATTTCTATATACATTAATCAAATTAATATTAATGCAATTTCTACAAATGCAATCTTTAATTGCACTTGAAGTTTAGTATTACTTTAAAAACTGATTTAGTCACTTATGAAGTGTTACTAATTTATGAGCACATCAACAAAATTTGCCTCCCTGCATACATTTTTCGCTGGTAATTTTAAATAATGATATGTGATATAATGTCGGTTGTTATATTTTGCGTAATTAATAATTTAAGATGGTCAGCTTTAAATTAGATGTAAGACGCCACGTTTACATTTGTGAACAGATAAAAAAATATTTGATTACAATCATAACCGACATAAATTTAAAAATTATTGTACTACGTGAAAATGATTCTCTACAGTCACCTGTATGTTTAATGTTCATTTGAAAATGCTTATCGAGTATAGTATTAATAAAAGAAATAAATAGAAAACAATTTTTAAGTAAAGTAGGTAGACATTTTTCATGATTCGTCATACCTACCACATTCACCTTTTAAAAGCAACTGGGTATTAGGAATTTACTTTCCAATATAAATATTTATTTAAAATAGAAAAGTACTGTCACTTTATTTCAATTAAAGATTGATAAAGTTACGTCCAACGTTAATATTAATTTTAGTTAATATTAATTTATTAACCCCACCATGACGCGCACGTACATTAAGATTAATAACACCATTTACCAGCGAAAACATACTGTTCTGTGATTGGCTTATATATTTACGCGCCAAAAACACACTTACCGATGCATCGCTGTGACTTATAAAAATGTGATAATATTGTTAAACATTCTGACGTTAATTTCACCATATCCATTACAAGTACGTTTTTAAAAACGCAACCATGTAAACATAAATATCATATTGTACCTAAAAATACAGAATTATTACCTACACCGTAATAATATTATTTACTGGATACTTAAATGTTTGTGTGATCAAAGATTGATATTTTTTAAATAATTACAACTGTAAATAGTTATTGTACGCAATTAAATTTATTTAGCTCAAATAAATCTAGTATAATTGAATCCTGACTTTTTTATTTCACACCTTATAATTATTATTCTTATATTCAAATTCAAAAGACCTTTCAAAGGCATTGAAGTTATTCTAAAACATGAGGATATTCAAAAATACAATTTAAAAGTTGCTTCAAGGCAGGCAACATGTTGTTAATTCCTTAGATGTCACAGATCTCTATTAAATGCTGAATATCTACCATCAAGTAGAACATCTGCCGGTTTGCTGTGTTATTTAATATAGAAAAAAATTCACCTTTAATAATTAGTGAATAATTAATAATTAGTAATTTTGCCTTTGAACTTTTTTTTTGATGTAGTTTAGGAGTTCCCTCATATCCAGAACCTTCTGTATCTATTAATTCAAACACAGTTTGTAGACAATAATTTTTTTTTATATTCTCTGAACAGCAAGTAATCAACCAGATATGTAAACATAACATCATGCCTGTGATCCCTGTAGAAGTATGTAAAAGAGGAGTGTACTACAACACTCCCATGTTTCACCAGTTACATTTACATCCCACTAAGGAAAATGTGATAATGAACCTGTTACTAGTTAAGATATAAGAAAAACAATGACATAATGAAAAAAGATATTTTTATTTTTACAAAAATGAAATTAATAAATATTACATATTACTTAATAATAAAGGAATGATACAGCCTTACATATATATACAGCTACCATCTTAAACCTTTGCTATGCAAATCCTGTTTTGCCTCCAATATTTCTTGATGTAACTCCTTAGCAGCCTCTTCACAGTTATTGAAGGTAAACACTCTATATAAAACTATGAACACCGCATACAACCCAAAGAGAATGACAAATAAAATCGGAGAGATTATGAGTAGTGTCATATTTTTTTCAATTAGTGGATGTTTAACGTAGCCTCCGACCAACGAGTACCAAATGGCAAATGCTGCCGATGTGACCGATATCCATTCCAGCAGCTTCGTCATTTTCTGGAAAATAAATTATAATCTTTATGAGAATCATAAAATGGAAGTTAATAGTGTTTGTGTAATATTTTAATGTACTGTGAAGAATGAAATGAAATGAAAACGTCGGGCCCGTAACAATAGAAATGTCGGTGTTCACTGTTCACTGCCTACGCCATAAGTGAGTTGACGTGATGTTACAATAATAATAATTAATATATTAATTATGTTGCGTTCCATTACGAGAGTAGTGATAAACATACATACGTCGATTTGTACTCTAAGTAGCCTTTAACTAATTCTGCGACCTGTAGAGTTTCGCATATTTGCCACATCAGAATTATGGATTTATATATAGTCTCACATAACAGCTATTACAAAAAAAATAACGCACCTTATATCCTATCAAATCTCAAGTAAAAGTTTTCTCAATTGAATGACTTTACATTAAGCTGCATTAATTTAAAAAAAAACACCGCAAACAGTAATGCACTAAATAGTATACAATACATTGACGAAGTGTTCATTCATTTGACATTAGTTACAAATGTCACTGTGACAAATCATAGTTGTTCAAAAATTGAAAAATATTGTTTTTCAAAATCATTTTTGTAAATCTATATTGAATTTCAGTTATCTAATCTAACATATGTTTAAATTACTGTGTATAGATAGATTCATACATATATCTTCATGCCAGGTTCTTCTCAAAGCAGGCAGAGAAATTAGATTAGATTCATAGATATAGTTCATTAAACATATGAAACCATGGCACCAGCTATTCTTAAATTGTTTGCGCAGGGTTATTTGCGATATTTTATAAATTGTGAAAATAACTATTAAGTTTCAATAATTATTACCTGGATAAAATACATAGCAGTAGGGATTTTTAAAAACAATCATGTTACGTACTATTGGCAGATCTTCAAATTTTACTGCCCTTGTCATTGTCAAATATGAGCAGCTGGTGTTTGACACAGAAAATAACAATGCATTTACTGAAGAATTTATTTTGATAACATTCAACAGTATTTACATTGTATTTTAAATTAAACTGCGTATTAATATAATTATTTTTGAGATTTATGGTGCATAAATTCCATAATGAACGAAATAGACGATAAGTTTTACTATGTTTACAGTTCATCCTTAGATCATAAAGTGGAGATAAAAGTGTAAGTCATTATTTACTTTCCATATGTGTTAAAGATCTTACGTTGCACTAGATGCATATGTAGGCAGGCCGGGAGAGCTCTTACGTGTAAGGCGGTTTTCAGTGTTCAAGACCCTCGGACATGAGGATACGAACGAGATATTTATATGTACCCTCTTTATAGCGACACCTATATAATATGTTAAATTTATGACATTTATAAGATTCATTAAATTTTAAGTTATCATTTGGCCTCACACAGTTTACATTTTAGGTCTACAGCCTCATTGCATCTGAAATTAACTAAATAATTAAAGGAGAGTTTTAATTTAGCAGAGATATTCCTGTATATTTAGTGCTTTAGATCTTATTTCATCCAATACATACAATCAAAATAATAATACATTTTAATTGTATTTTTTTTTATTATACAACATATTTGCTATACTACTTACCTATCTGTACTATATCATTAGACCAGGCGATTTACAGGTTAGGCAGGGAGCACAGTTATGCTTTTTGACTGCCTCTTGGACTAGTGGTTGCAACAGTGACTGCGAAGTAAGATATCCGGGATTTGTACCCTGAGTGGGGCAAATATTGGGCATATATCACTTGAAATTAGCAGCAACACCACAGAATTTGGATTTGTGCACTGTATATGACAGTAGACTCACCTCTCATTCCGTGGTATATATAAAATAACTGGGGAAAAATGGTAGCACTGTACTCTATTACTTCCTGTCCAGGAAAACAGTTTAATATTATGTCATACTCATTGTATCTGTTTAGAAATATGAACAAGCTGACTCAGCAAATACTGTACTGCCTAACAATAAATTAACAGTTTATTATATCTTTATATACTTTACAGGAGATTTTAATATACAAAGATATATATATTTTTTTATTTTGGCATCAGATGACTGTGTGTGAAATCTAACATATTATTGTTATTATTATTATTTGTATGGTGGGACAATTAACAAGAGCATATTGTGACATCTGTAAAACAGAAATTCCAAAACGTTCTACCAAACAGATATAGATTGTACTTGCCCAATCCCCCTTACCTTGAGACAACAATGTTACTTAACTGACAGGTTTCCAATATTACTACATTTCAACATAGTTCCATTACTTGTGCAATAAATGGACATATTAAATTATACTAAAAACATATTATTATTGACTTCATCATTGGTTGTGTCGCTTAAAAGTGTGAGACTGCCAATCGAGAGGTCCTGGATTAAAATCCCAGGGCATCATTATAATTTTTTTAATTGGATTTTCTAATTGTGACCCCGTGCCTGGGTATGTGCCCAGTGTATGTCAATAGTCCCACCATCTATTCCATAGTGGGATGTAAACATAACTGGTGAAACATGGGAGTACACTACACTGCTCTGCCTAGCTCTTTGGGGATTACAGGTGTGATGTTCTGTTTACATATGTTTTTTTATCGTCATATCATCCCACACGGCCCCTCGCAGGGTAGGTAGAAAGCCATGAGTGTGAAATATCATTGTTTTTTCCAGTGGCACTCTAGAAGGCAAGCGCACCAAGCCTGAGTATGACAAATTGCTCTCAGACCCGATGCTCAAGTTCTCGGGACTATACCAGGAAGGCTGTTCAGATCTCTATGTCACTTGTCAGGTTCTGTGTGACGGGGAGCCGCTTGCATTGCCAGTCATGACGTCTTACAAGGCTTTCACAAATAGATGGAAGTGAGTGCAAAATGCAGATTGATCACAGAAGTTTATTGACTAGGCATCTCCCTACTATACTAATGCAGTGAAAAAGCATTTGATTAATTCTAACATGATTTTAAGTATCACAAAATCTTACGCACACATAAAGCCAAGTTACTATCATGGCATTATTGGAGGGAGTCAGGTAGTGGAATGAGAAGTGCATTTGTACCAAGTGTCAAGTTCTGCATGTTCTTAATTTATTATAGATGCTGCATAATCCATATCAATACATTGCTATGTTCCAGGAACTTGCTGGGAACTGGATGTTAACTAATCCACACTGGTTGTTATAGTTATTTTACAATCATTAAACATTGTCAAAAGGTTTGAGTCCAGTTCAAAGGCCTTCAATAAATGACTCCACTACTAATTCACATCCTCCCATTCAGTCAATGCTAAAGTCAACTGAGGTTATCATCAACTTTTATTCATGTACTGTTTCATACGGATCTCGCTTCAGAATGAGAAGACTAAGGCACATTCTAGCATGCCAGTATGAACTATCTGTTGTGGAAATAGAAATACATTGAAAGATAAATTTTCAGTTGGAACGAATGGGTCACGTTGCCGGTGTACTTCAGCGACCTGCCGCGCAACGCGACCCTCGCGATGACAATCTACGACTGCGCGGGCCCGGGCAAGGTGATGGTGGTCGGCGGCACCACTATATCGCTGTTCGGCAAACACGGCATGCTCAGACAGGTCAGTGAATGTGGAATCGAACGGAATGATGGATCACCTATTTTGACCAAATGGATCTGATACTCGGTCGATAGTCTCCGAAAATATAGCAACGCGGTAAGTCTGTAAAGATATAAATATTTGGTGCTCGGCGCTCTCTGCCTACCCCGTGCCGGACCAGGCGTGACGGTGCAATAATACTGATTGTCATTATGTTGAGTACCTTGACTCTTTAGTAAAAATATCCGGACTATATTATAATTATTACATATCATATATAGGTGATACCCACTATCAGCTTGTCTTTCTATCTCTCATGAATACTTAGTACTACATAAATAGACAATGCTTTCATTCGTTGCCCTTATTGTTACTCAATTGGTACGAATGGTACCTTCATAGTCGTTGCTATAGAGCCGCCTGTACTAAATCGTTACTTTGATAAGACAAGTCTTTATATGTAATGTATACAGCTTGCATATTATCTGTAATATTTCGATTTCTTTAATATAATATCACATCTATATTCAGTGGCGTAGCGTGAGGGTAGAGAGGGGGACGCAGGGGCGGTCCTCCCGGGACGGCACTTTTACGGGACGGCAAAAGGATTGTTTAGGTGGCGGCAAAAGGAGTGTTAAGGGAGCAGCAAAATTTCACAATAAATAATATAATAACTGTTTTAACATCAAGGAAGTTGACCTTTTTTTTCGTCGACGGGATAGTCATACGCCAAAACTTTTAAGGGGGCGGCAAAATAATTGTTCAGGGGGCGGCATTAGTTGACCTTTTTTTTCGTTG
>DWDV01001289.1:0-13629 GCA_018245615.1 Mimoniades ocyalus | reverse complement strand
GGTGGTAGTTTCATCTTGACGTACAAAAAGTGTTGTAATGAACCAATTTTGAATAAATGATATTTGAATTTGAATTTATATGATATTGCGAAAAAGCAATGTATCCAAGAATCGGAAAACTGCGGGTTATGTCAATATTTGTGTGAGGCCTACTCGTATATCCAAGAGACAAATATTGGTATATGAAATGGACTAAATTTTAGCGTTACATTTCTGAAAATTTTGCATAGTGGGGTAAAAATCGCGCAATTATTTCCACTGTTAAACAAAGTTTTTCTTATCTTGTACTGTTACTGTTAAATATGATACTTTTTTCGCATCTTTACCGTTGATAATCCTACGAGTATTTAAGCAACTCTTCTATGAAATAAGTATGAATTCAGGCCGTAGTTGGATATGGATATCCATGATCACAGTAAATAAATTTAAGTACATTAAAATTAATACATTTAAATACATTAAATTTATTTTACATTACGTTTAATTTGTTAATTAGACAAATTAAAATTCATTAGTCAGATAATGTAGAAGGTCAGATCAATAGTACAAATGTCAGTCGAATAAATATGGTACACAAAATCTATTTTTGTACATTTGAGCGCTTGTATTGGTCAACTAGTAATTACAACGTTCGACTTCGTTCGCATGAAATCCTAGATAACAGTCATAGAATATTTCATTTATAGCTTTATTTATTATTACAATAGTTTGCTCAGATTCGAAATATATTTGTCGAAATCCCATCAAAACCGAATTTACCGCCATTTTGTGGCATGCATCGATCCGTGAGACCTACAATGAATCGCAAGGAAGTAAATGATTTTAAAATTCAGTATTAAAACACAAGGCTCTGCGGAAAATTGTAATCGATGTTAAGATGATGTCACCAACGAGTTGTCCTAATAAGCGCGTTCCCATTTATCGAGCGAGACATACCCTAATTGCTTTTACATTTCATGTCTCGCAAATATAAAATTACACGACCATGACACGACCACGCCTACTCGCATTAACGAAACCTAATTAGGTGCCATTGTTCGAAATATGTTTTAGGTTTAAATATTCAATCCGGTGATTAACTCGATTGTTGCTAGGCCTTAAGTCCGATTGGAATTTCGCATAGCGGCGTGTAGAGCAGATGCATATGCAGGTCGTGAAGGCTTAAAGTGATTATGACTTTTTAAAAACGTCACGAAAACAAAAAGTACAACTCGCATATAAAAATCATATACGAGTAATAATATTCTTGAACTTTTTACAAAACCTAAAAGAATACTACATTTATTCATTTATATTTCCGTTGCAAAGCAGAAATACCGGCTCAGTTATATTTTCGGTATAAGGTGCTGTTAAAAAAAGCGAGGCTCTCTCTTACAGTAAACCCCTCCCCCATAAATCAACGGGGATATCGGGACACATATATAACTCTAGGGGTTGCTATGACCATCCGTAATCACTTGACCGGTTTTTTCGTTCAATTTCGTTCCGAGCCAAAAACATAAAAATGGAAAAGTCCTCAATAAAAACTGAACTACTCCCATCACGATTAGGTCATGATTTGATTGATTTCTTCTGACCAGAAAAACTAGAATCAATCATCCGTGATGACAAGAACTGATAATATTGGCCTTCATCTTTATTTTAACTTAAACAACACTACTATAAGTATTTATCAACATTCGAAATAGAACGTTCTAGAAAAGAAACAAGTACAAACCCCGTTGTAGGATGCCAGTAGGTCATGTATTCAATCCTCTTACACAGTGCCTTCAGTCACTCGCTGGCATCGAGTGCATAATTATACAGTTAGCAAGTTTTGTCTACGTTTGTTTTCATTTCCAAATATTTAATATGTTCATTATAAAATAATATAACGTTCTGTAGGACACCTAACCTTTTTTCCGAAGGGGCTATGTCTAGCAGCGAAATGGACAAGGCTGATTTGATGATGATGTGTAGGACGCCCTGCGGATAGGCAAAGTGACGTTATACGCAGTGGCTGGCAGTAGCTAGTACGAATAGCTGATGATCCATATCAGTGGCGTGCTATTGGAGAGACCTATGTCCGGCAGTGGGCGTAAGGGGATTGATGACGATGATAATTTTGCAGAGAAATGCAGCATAAAATAAATTACTACAGTGCTAGTCTGCTCACAGACTGTGGAAGAAATTAAACGTAGCACGGCGTGTCGCGCCATGTCGTATGACGTCACGGGCTTGGGATAAACCAGTCGATAGCTTGGGTTACTACAACAGCGAGACGGTTATTTAATTTTGTATTACGATTTAAAATTACATTATAATATATATTACCATCACAAGATTTTTTTTCATCCAAGCAAAAATTTCCTCTTTATGACACTAATAATTATTATTAGTTCAGTATTTTTTTTATTCCAACAAAATACAATACAACAGAAATAATTCTACTACGAGTACCTACTAATAAATGGCCTATTTATAAAGTAGCGAAGACATTAAAATTTTATTTCATTGTTTAATGAATCAAATTCCTTGAAATGTTTATATACCAAAAATTATTACTAAACATTGCTCCATCATACATAGACGTGTTTAAGTAAGATCGAAAATGTCCCGATACATTATGTTACGTGGTAATTCAGCAGGAATAAAAAACTTTCCATCAAACAACAGGCAGTTGAGGGTATTATACGAATTAAAAATATTTCCACGAAACATAAATTCCAATTTACCGCCGTGAGTGGTATAAAAAAGAAACCTGATAAATTATTGCTCTCAATACACATTAGTAATGCTATGTAGGACAGAACTACAATGAACTATAATGTATCCGTGTGTGCTCGCAACGTCGAAATCTCGTAAAACCCGTATCGCAAGAAGCCCTACAGTTACCGAGTCAAGGGCGGTGCGTGTGTTGTATTAGTTACTGATATTACCTACATTGATAGTATGTATCTAGTTACGCTAAAAGTTCAGGTAATTTTAAAACTAACATGACCCATTTTCAAGTTCGTTATACGCCGCCTTTTAACACATTATTTACGAAAGAATTAGCGTGCGTGGCGATGAGTGAAAAATTATGGATGTTATGTTACAATTCGTTGATTTCGAACATTTCTGTTGGTGTGCACTGAACAAATTAGCACGAATAATGAAATGTGTTAAAAGTTAATTATGCCTGTGTTAAAATAGATTTGTATGCTCGTATGTTAGAAGATATGAGAGTATGCCATAAATTATATCATTTTTATTAGTTGATGGCTATGACAATAAAAGGAAAAAAAGTGTCGTCACGTCCGTCATCTCCGAAGAGGTAGGCTGAAGAATGCTGTTGCTATTCACCGGGCACAAATACACAAATCTAAACTCCGAGCTGCTAATAGAACCGTCAACTACTTTGTAATAATAATAACATTATTGTTAGGTCCTCACGTTCAAAGTAAGCTTTCGAAGTTAATGACAATATTTAAATGGTGTCACAAGAGTAGAAGATATTATATAGTTTTTATTTTGCGGAATTTGTTAAGTATGAATTTTAAATTGCTTACTAAAACTGTAAGAGCTCTTTGCTTAGGGTTCGCCTGTGGAGGCATTATTACCACACCTATTTTTCCAATCACATAGCAGTAAAGGCTATGATTTCGAAACTGTGTTCTATTTAGTTCTTATTTCAAACAAACGTAGTCTGAAAATACTGAAAATTAATGATTAATAAAATTCCTCTAAGTTTTTGATAGTTTTGTCATGATAAATGTCTTCCATGTATGCTAATTGTAATTCATAAACAGCTACACAAAAAATATATTAATAATACTCCTGCCGGCATATTACCATTTTAACCTTCAGCTATTACTTTGGAAAAAATATTTGTGTTTCTCATGTTCTATAATTGAGTTTATTATCGTCACCATAATTTAATTTGTCATCTTTATCATATTTCTTAAAGAGTTATGGTCTTGTGTTGTAATTTTCCTGCTCTCAAATCCTACTTGCGTTGAACAATAAGCCGATGAAACAGATCTATTGTTGAATGATATATTTATGTAATTCTAACGAGCTTGATTTCATTACGGATAATGTGAAAAAACCCACGATATGTATCCGCAGGCACCATCTGTATCTTGTGGAAACTCCTCTGAGCAGGATTAGCGTTTCGCTAACTTGTATCTGCTGCAGACGGCGTAAGAGTGGAAAATCCCTGGAACTATTGAAGACAAGAGTGAATAGGTACTTCTGGAACGTTAAGCAAGTGTACTACATCCTAGACTCCATCTAGAGCTCCTTCAGGTGGGATTGCAGAACGCGAGCCTATTGCTAAATAAATAAAACAAAACAGCTTTGATTGGTTAGTAAAAATATTTTCCAAGATTGACAAGTTCATTCATACATATATTTATACATATCACAATATTCTGTATTCTTCAATAAAATGGGAAACTGCAACCATGAAAATGAAAATTTCAAAAAATTAAAAAATGTACGTTAGCAACAAGAGATCTTGGTTTCTGTACGATACCTACATATTAATAAAAAAATGCGACTGTCAAAGGCAAAAATATCAAAGAAAAGATTGTCGGTGTTCGTGATTAAGAAAGAGAGACAAACAATCTAAGCCAGATGACAGATCTGTGGGGAGCGATATGATTAATTGGATTACGGAAGACATTTCGCAATGATCGCGGCGAAGTCGTGATAAATGGACGGATAGGACAGATGGCTTTATTAATGAGTACCTACAATATTGGTTTGGGTAAACAATTGAAAATTGAAAACAAAATTATAACACAATAATAGTTTTCCATTAGTAATGTCTTTGAGACATGGTTTGTTTTTCAGGCATTCATGACAGGTGGAGAAAAGATATTATTATATTGTTTTGTAAGGTTTGAAAACCACGGGCACAAAGATACAAAAGTTGTATCAATTTCGTTCTCGGTGATTGAAATACAAATTATGACTAAATAAAATTTTACGTACTATAAAATGTGAAAAATTCAATACAGATCTTATTTTTGTAACCATAATAAAGTATTTGTGGCCCTTTACTCAAGCTCAATGCAAAAGCATATCTTAATTGAAACAAATTAAATAATCCTTGAAATTTCCTTTTACAAATTGTCTTTATTCTTTTGTGTATATCCGACTAAAAAGAGGTTAATTTTGGATATTTTTGATAATTATGAACAACAATTCATTCATTTGTTCTATTAACGTAACATGACGCCTGTAATCCTCGAAGGGGTAGGCAGAGGAGTGTAATACACTTTCAAGGTTTACCAGTTACGGTTACGTCCCATAATAGAATAGGTAGTGACCCTATTGCCATACTAAAGAAAATCTAAGTTAGAGAAAACCAATGGTGCCCGAACAGGATTGCATGCTACCAACAAGACCAACGAGGCAGTTGTATTCTCGAAGACTATTCACTTTAAAAATATTTCAATTTATTGCTACTCTTCTCGACAAAGTGCGTCCCTATGTTTTAAATAAAGAATTAACAGTTCGTATAGGTAGATATCGTATAGGTATATAAATATCGGTAATATAATAGGTATATAAGATCGTATAGGTAAAAAATTATTATTAAATAAATAAATAATAAATAAAAAATAATAATTAAAATAAGTAACAATTAAAATTAGTATAGAAAGTGTTCAAATTAAAAAAATTAATTAATACTCTGTATATGTACATGAATTTATCTTTGTAAACTGTATGGAATAAAATAAAACTTTGATTATTATTGTTATTATTATAAGTAGATTTTAACTCTACTTCTTGTTGTTTGCACAACCACTTTCTACGTCTCATTGTTTGTACAGTCACAACTAGTCGTACGGAATGTATGAAGTCGTTACAGCATTTTCGTATTCAACTTTTAGCTTTAACCCTCCAACATTTTCGTATCCTATTGAGTTTATGTAACGGCTCGCGTGCGTTATGTAAATCGGCCGTTCAAAATCTTTTCGTGATTAATGGCTATTGAACGTCCAAATTAAACGTAGCCGACGGAATCGATACTGAACGAAACATTTTGTATACGTAAGCTATCGCGATTGTACATAGAAATATTTACTTAATAAGAGGGGAGGAAAAGATATTATTATTACTACATTATCGTGCCAGCTTCCTTGCGGGGTAGGCAGTGACTGCCAAATATCTTTATCCATAAAGACCTGATCTATTTTTTGTACTCAATGTTTTACTTCATCACTCTCTTCAATACATTCCAGCTTCGGAGACTTTCAACTTGGACCATCAGCCAGTATGAATTGGTCACGACGGGAGGTGGGACCATAAAAGCTCTTTTCTTATATACCGTTTCCTTCTTGTATTAACAATTGCGAAAGATTGCTCAATGTTCTTTAAAAACAAAAATGCCACGATGCTGATTTGGCAGTAGAATATTGACAGGGTTTTACCCCTTCCAATGATATTTTTGAAAAGTACTCGCCGAGTCCAGCACGTCTTGTCTTGTGAAGTTTAAATCCGTTTAGTGCTGTTTAACAGAAATTATATTTTCTGTCACGTCGTGATACAGGATCTTGAGTTCAAAGATCATTTATTCCTCATAAGATTTACAATCGCTTACTGAGAAACAATACGTACATTAGCACCAACAAAAGTAGAGGGTACTTACAGACAGACGATGAGATTTCATGTTCACACACAATAAATACATGCAATATTAATATTTATAACGCTTATAAAACATTTCGCTAAATTACCAAAGCAATATTATTCAACACATTATCACAATAAAGTAGGTAGTACTAACTTTCTTCAGAAACACAAAGCGAATTGAACATACAACTATGCACATTGTAAATAGGGTTATACATGTACATAAATTTCAATGTTCTCTGAAGAAAACAGACTTATTTTTCTTGAAGTGAAGACGACGTAATCACCTTTGACTTCCGAGTTAAGAGATCGACATTTTATTTATTCTAATCTCCTTCTCCTTCTTACACTTCATTGTTTTCTGTCTTCAAGCTAATGTTGTTTATGGGTCAGAATTATTTATTAAAACGTCGGCTGTTGCTGGGAATCAATTTTTTCTCGCATTTGCCCTTTTTAAAAATGTCGCGTCTCCATTTCAATTACGACTAATATCAAACGACCTACACAGCTCGATATGTATCTATCTACCTACAGATAGTATGATTTATTGTTCGCTCAAAATTCGGAATTTCAAATGTTTCATTTAAAAAAAAAGTTTGTAATGGATACCACCAAATTCTTCTGTATATCGGTTCATTAATTTTGATAGTGTACTTCCAAATATGGGTATTCATAATGAAACAAGCAAATTTATCTAAAATTCATTGGTATAACATATTCCATTAACTTAAACCTGATTTTCTGTGTTTATTACTATGAAAATTTAACCATTACGGCTTTGATAGTTGTTGAGACTGCATTTAATGGATTAAATTGTTCAAAAGAGACATCTTTTTATGAAAAAAAAAACATTTTATTGCATTTTAATCGAAAAACTACCAAATTTATTAGATTATTATAGATATTAGATGATTATTTGTTCTTAGTGTGAAATTATTTATATAAGTATCTATTCAGATCTTTATCATCATCATTGTCAGCCTGTCTCCAATGCTGGACATATGCCTCTCCAATAGGACGCCACATTGTATATAATAACATTATATAATAACCATTTACTTGATTTGTCCTAAGTTATTTTTATATTTGCAACTAGGAACTTATTTTATCCCCTGATAAACGTAACCTTCTCTTTGCAGCTAAGGAAGATAAGGTGATTGTACCACGAGGGTTAAATATTAGTAAAATACCAAACCAATCAGTGGATTATTAAGCTCAGTTTGAAGACCAACTATAAAATTTAACGATGGTTGTCCATCGACAATAATGGATATGACTGTAAAATATGCCTTCCCAAGCAAGACAACCTTTCTGACATTTCGTTACCAGTGGTCACTCTGTCACGAACTGGTGGCGTTACACGTTGCTTAACTTTACAAATGATTTACGATCTTCAAACGCTCGAAGGCTAGAGAGTTTTTATAAAAACGCTCTCTATCATGATTTAAAAGGCACCCACGCTTTACAGTAAAATACTCTTTCTGCTAGGTATTATAGAACATTAAGTTTACTCGACATTACTTTTATGTAATACTCAAAAGTATCAAAATGTAAAGGGGTCAGTACTTTATACACAAAAAATAAACGATGAACGAAAGAAATGCTTTTAAACACAAGACGACAAATTTTAAGTTAATTTTGATTTATGAAGAGTGTAAATTTAGCAGAGTAAATTAAGTTTTTAAATAATAATTTTTTATATCATAAAAATTAATTCACCGTTACTTTGAAACTTAGTATTCCTTCCAGTATGAACAGTAGTTTTTTTCAAAAAATAATACGAAATTCTTATTATTTGAAACTTATACACAGTCCAAACGTTACGAAGTAAGGAATGAGCTATCCTTAATGCTATAAGCATTTAGACAACTTTTCGACGTCGGAAAAGGTTTATAATATATGGCCATTTACTATCAAGGCCTTGTATGTGGACGGTGTTAAAAATAAAGAAAAAGCAACAAAAATGTTGTATGTTGTAAGACGATTATCAACGTATTCCTGTATGCCTATTCCATTATATTTGGCACGGAGACTGTCAACAGAAACTGGAGATGCTGCAACATTGTGCCAGAAATTGCTTACAAACATAAAAAACCTATTAATACAATAAAAGTAAGAATACTCCTAAATAACACGACACACAATAAATTTATTATACTAGGATGTGTAATACTGAATTAATAAAAATAATATCATGGAACAATTGATATGACTCTCTGGTTTCCACTTAGGCAGAGCCTGTGGAGTGTAGGCTACTATAGTTAAATGTTAGACTGGCCATAAACTACGTATATGGGTTTATGAATACATATAAATATAGACGATTTTACATACAGGTACAAACCAAATCCTTATGTCCATTATACAAGTATTTGTCTTGGGTGGGAAATCAAGCCAAAAATTCTGCCCTACAGATAGTGGCCCTAACTGATGTTAGGGCCACTATCTAATAGACAGACTGGCTAGTCAATGACCTAATATGAATAATTAAGTGCGAAAGTGAATCGATAGGGCACATCATTTTCTTACCCACATTCGTTAGATAACAATAGCTTTGGGGTTCTACGCATTGAGAAATATAACTCAAGGACGTGGTTTACCGTTGCTCAGAAGGCAATCGAAAAATCTGCTCGAAGTCATTGGAAGTTGGGGGCCCTATACTGATAATTGGAAGATTATTGAAATCGGGAAGGAATACAGCACAGAAATAGAGTAGGAGGTTGTCCATTGTCGGACGTACAAAACCTGATGGATGTACGTTGTCTAGAAATATATTAGTGTACTTTAGGAGTATAGTTCCAGATAAGTGTTTGTATTAAATACATATGTATCGAATACATTTGAATTCGGATATAGTTCTCAAATTCACACGAATTCCAAGCAGGTCGAATAACAACTTACTTAAATCCCCAAGCATTTGTTCCAAGCTTGGAAATTTGGACAAATTTAAGTGACAATACAATAAAAGTGGTTGTGAAACTATTAGACAAGTACTTGGCAAATGTAAGTGTTTTGCATAATAGTGTAAATTTCTTGTTAAAAGCCGCGTCACAAATCCGCGGGGCTCAAGCCAAGATTTTCACAATAGCACTTCCGATAAAATTAGGCGACGTTCACTTCTCTTTGCTGAGGCGGAAAGAAATGTTTGAGATGTAAAATCATATATTTCAGCTGATATTATTTTATCACATCTGCGTTATGATATTTTTAATATTAAACTGGTTTCATTTGAGCTGGTTGCAAATATTCATAGTGGTGCCCTATATATCGATTTACAATATTCCTTATCGTTATACTCTTATTTTTTACAATTATTTTTAAAATGTCATAAATAATTTATCGGTATATAAAAATATCTATTAATAAACTTTCCAAATTGTTGTAAAATATCCACCCATCTTGATAATTAAAATGTTCGGTATTACGAAACGTTCAAAGACGGATTTCATTCCTCAATTGGTATTGACTTTAAGTCCACTGCGCCACGATGTTCCAAGGTGGATATAAGATACAATTATCATTAGTTTAATACAAAATTTTTTGAAGTATTAAATGCCATTAACAAGTTATAGTAATTGATATCATAAAAGTAATATTGATATCATAAAAGTAATTATTGAATCCAATTTCGAGCATGACGAAGTACAAATTGTGATGAAAATTTTGCTCTAGTAAGTAAACTATTCTCTGACTATGTTTTCCACTAATGTTTTAATAATCTATGCGCCACAAGTTATTTTATATAACTACCGTTTACGGTATCCTATGACAACTGTTTAAAGTTATAATGTTGTATTTTGACATTTGATTATAATACAAAATTTTCTTTCGTTTTCTCCTTTTATTTTATTCGTCTATGCCTATTTTGCTTTACAATTATAATTAGTGTATTTTTATAGTTTGTATGTGTGTTAACTAGGGAAAATAATTCATTCATTTATTTATTCTCACGAAAAATAATGTACCTATTCAGAAACTTGAATTTTAATCTGATGGCTGAAAGTAACAACCATTAAATCGCTGTCTGAAACAGATACAAACGCATAAACAACGTATTAATACTCAAACCGATACAAAACAACTCGAAACTTGCATATTTTTGCTGTTCGAACAACATCGATTTGCGTATCGCATTGCTGGCCGGAATTAATTTCAACCTTATGATCGATAACGTAAGGTTTGTAATTGGATAAGTGGCATGATTGTTGAGGTTTATATAAAGTTGTAATATGTTACAAGCGAATAGAGCGGTTCAAAGAGCAGTATCGCCATTTTAACTCGGCTCTCAACGAAATAAAGCTTTAAAAAAACGCCAAGTTTTCCACTCAACTGAACGAAAACATTGCTTATGCGGCCGTGGCATTTCTAAATAGGGTAACATTAGAACAAAAAAAGTAATGTTGCTCAGATACTATCAGCTGCTTGCAATGGGGGTGAGTCTATAATTAAAAGCGATGTAGAATATGAAATAACAGCGGTTTCATAAGTGCGTCTTTAAATATTTCCTCGTAGTTTTCAGTTAAGACAAACAGGTAGTTTTCCTTATCATGATTAGATTACATTTCTTTACTCTTTTATCTTATAACGCATGCACTATGTGGGATCAAGACAAAAATATATACATGCATGTACACGTGCACGGTGGTGTCCGTATGTTGTTTACATGAAGCGGATGTATGATTTTCATCAAATGAATAGTTGTTCATTAAAAAATAGGCGGAAATATGACGCATATAAAAGACCATCATTTAGATAGTTCCGAAAAAACCTGATTAAAATTTTAGCAAATCGGCAGGGAGTTTAAAACATAAGAAATTTCAAGTATAGTTCTTAAATTTCAAGTATAGTTCGGAAAATTTATGTAATTGTAACGATAAAAAATACAACTATTAACCGTATATCCGTACAGTATGGACTTTTTCATTAATATCAATGATTATCAGTAACAGAACCTCCAACTCACAGTAAGTCATGGACTCGCTGTTTCCCAGTAGACCAAGAATTTACACCATGTATTTACTCGTAGGTGTCAATTTAAATTGTAAATCTAATAAGATTGCCTTTTTAAATAGTTGCCGCCCATTGACTCCCCAAGACTGGAAAGTAAAGGTTAATATTATTATCATCAACCCTTTTAAGGCTCTCTCTGTCGGCTGGATCTCGCTCGGCTGTAGTCTTAGTGACAGAATATATACCAATACTTTATATACCAATCAAATAATTTTTGACATAATGATATTTCGAATATTTATGTAAAACAGTGTAGATTTTGAACCAGCGTATGCGTATGAAAACAGCAATGAACTAAGCACGTCGGCTCTGTAAACATAGAATGTTAATCACTCGGTGCTCTCCGTCTAACTTGTGAAAAACCTTGCATAATGAGGTCACATATACGATCAGGAATAGATTATTTACTACGACATTGTAAGGGCAGAAACTTACATGAAGTCTAGCACTAACGGTAATGCATCTTGGATTCGTTAGTTCTTTCCCACGCCCCTGTCTTTAGTTGCTTGTCACTGACCCATTTGACTGTGCTAAATCTACTGGGGCATGGCTTTTTTTTTTCAATTGTTAAGAATTTATGAACAAATATATACTAAGCGAATTAAAAATAAATGATTACAAAAACAATGGATACAAATTGAAAGCGTTAGCTTAGCTGTGATGATTGCTATCAACGTAAATTTTTACGACTTACGACTTTTTACAAGTTTCTTAGTTATCTTGTTCGTAACTCGTCAGTTTTAAAATAAGCACTGACAGAATTACTCCAAGTCGAGAGCTCAATATCTTTGGATCTTGTAATCTTAGCCGGGATATAGTCCCTTCCTGGCTTACAGCCAAAAAGTATTATTTCAAAATAATTTTTTTTGGCTTATGTATTAAACTTTGCGCACCTATCTGGATAAAAGTTGATTATTAACTTTCAAACTCTATGTAAAAAAGTTATGTTGGTGCAGTCGTTTGTCTTTTGTCGTATATCATTGGTTTTTTGTAGAAGTAATTTATTATTTATTCCTGTGACCACGTGTTGGACAATAAAAAAGAGTTGATAATGATTTTGAGGATCAAGATGATTATGATTAAAATTATGTGCTTCAGTTTGTTATAGTGGTTATTACATTTAGTTCATAAGATTCGAATAGATACATACATAGTTATTGTGTATGAGCCGAGAGCTCATGAAGGACCTCGAATAGGTCCGCAACTAATCGGGCCATCCCGAAATAACAAGCGTGAGTCAAGCCGGCTTATACATAATAATAGATACAACGCCATGTATTTATCGGGCATTAGCAGCAGACGAATAACATATCCATATTCCCAGCCAGTAGCACAAATCGTGATCAATCCTTGCTGACCAAGTTGGGATATTTAATTTACGGTCATATTAGTTTAAAATTACACATCGGATATTTTACTGAACAGTGTGTGTGCGTGTTCGAATAATATAATTGTGCGCCAGCGGATGTCATTTTGTAGGTTTTTACTGAGGAAAATATGTTTTTTAGATTTTATACAAGTGTATATATGTGTATGGTAAATGCTTTTATTACTATACTAAGTGTCAGTCCATAGTACACCCATGCTAGCTAAGACCGGGTCAAACTTAGCATGACTTTACTTAATAAAGAAATATTTTAAAAAACACCCTGTATTTTATTATCAGCGTTTTGTTAATAATACTAACATTTTGACGACGCCTAGGTTTTTACATAAACAGTTTACACAGTTTTAAGTAACACTTCTTGTTACCTCACGGAGATATGAGAGATCCTTAATAATATATGACTCTATATAAAACTTATGTCTTAAATCCTCAATTTTTTGGGCAGCGGTAGAACTCAATATGTAGTATATGTTTACGTAGTGCTATATATATTATATAGTATAGGGAAAGAATTGCCCGGTATATGGCAATAGGCTCACCACCTATTTAATCGTGGGACTTAAAAGTAACTGGTGAAACGTGGGAGTGTTCTACACTCCTCTGCCTACCTCTTCGGGGATTACAGG
>DWDV01001288.1:0-13640 GCA_018245615.1 Mimoniades ocyalus | reverse complement strand
AATTACGCACGTCATTGCTACAGACTAAGAGGAAAGACAGCAAGATTCGTTTTTTAAATAGCATTGATCATTAATTACATTTATACAATTACATTTTAATATGAGAGCATTCTGATTTGCTCATAGTTCACTTTTTTGATATTATAAAACTTGTAACTAAAAGACTAACAGTAATCTTTAGATCCAATTGTTAAATATCTTAGGTGACATAGTAATAATTCTATAAACATAATGAAATCTTAAAGTCCTATACAAATGTGCCTTATACATTCAAGCTCTTGCATCGTTAATATCTATAGTTGAAGATTGTAAGCGATATGTAAAGTTAAGCAAAATCGCCTGTGGCAAATTTACTCAAACATTGTTATTTTGGAGGTTAATTTGACTAGTTGACTAGTTGATTCTATATGGTATGATGAAGTTAACATAGGCTAATGTTGAAAATTTGTATTGTAATTAGAATATTGGAGATATTATAACATTTAAATAAAGTGAAATTTATTATACATATATGGGCTTCTATTTGATCCATTTCTAAGCTTCTTAAATTGTAGTAACGGTCTTAAATAACCAACCAACTTAAATTGTAGTAACGGTCTTAAATAACCAACCAACTTAAATTGTATGTAGTAACGGTCTTAAATAACCAACTAACTTAAATTGTAGTAACGGTCTGTGACTGATTGGTCTCGGGTGCAACTTTAGCCCTAATCAGTTTGAAAATTTTTGGACTGCAAAGTGTATTTACTATCAAATGCTGTTCTAAATTATATTGATGGAATTGTTTATTTCATTTAGATATATTTCACTATAGTTAATACTTCATTATCATCATCATTGAAATGTTAGTAACAAATCTAATCGGAGAATGAAAAGCGACTCATTGTCTGCCTCGCGTGCCAAGTGCGAGTTGGTAGACTTCAAGGGCCTTACAGTATATTATGTACACCAAAACCTTTATTTATTACCACCAAAACCTTTTTATTCTCAAATATTTGAAAACCTCATTTACGATATTTTTGGATTAGATGAGCCATGAGTTATAGAGATGCCTTTTTCACTGTTTCTACTAGTTTTTTTTCATCCGGATCACTTTTTTCTGTCGTCACCATAGAAAACCGATAAGAGATCATGTGGATATAATATTATGTGACATTGTCTTTATTATGTATTACAACAACTGGCCCGTAGATCACTGGTTTGAGACATATATTGCTGGGTCAGGGTTTGTTTTTCACTTATGACAATTTTTTGTGGAACGAGTACAAGTAACTGCTCTATGTGTGGATCACAATTATCGATATAAGTATCTAATTAGAAATTCATTTATATAGTTTATCAGCTCTCTGGGTACCATAGCACAGACTGCTTGTTTTTGGGATCAGATAACCGTGTATGTTTTGTTCCGCGATATTATGTATTAGAACACTTTGTAGGATCAGAAAAAGATTTTAACGCGAATTCACACATTTGTTTACAAGATTCACGCGTCCAGTATCTCTACAATGGTTTTTAGCGCGACCTAGTCCATATATTGCACAGACCACGATGTGTTTTGGCACACCGCCTACCGGGCTATTACATCCGGTGTGGCAGATACCTTAACTCCGAAATACGAAGTGCGGAATTTTGACTATTGCACGGAGCAACGCCATTTTGAAACCGCAATATAAACTGAAGTGGATATAATGAAATAGATCGCATAATCGTATCATAAAGTCGTGTCTCGGAGAGGACATACAATTTTAATGTTTTTGGTGTTACGTTGCGAGACAAAAGGAATAATACTACCAGGTTTGTCCATGTAAGAGACAACTGACCATCTGCAAATAAGCACTGGAATTAGTTCTAAATACAAAACTATAAAAGATAACAAAACTGAGTCTAAAATAGATATCATGTGAGTGTAATAATTACCACGAAATCAGCACAGAAACTGCCAGGTGTTGCTAACTGGCTCCAGCATATTTATATGTTATTGGATGAAAAATCAATAATATAGTTCGTATTTACGTTCCCTCATATTCCTATTTACGTTCTCGATTTAAATTCCGGGCTATACCTATACAAACAAGTTCACCTTGTAATTTTCAGTGTATATTTACAGAATTTTTAAAGGCCTATAGTAAATCCGCCCGCGATACGCTTCAGTGCAGGGAATGTTAAACGATTGAAATCACTTAAGTGATTTCAATCGTTTAACATTCCCTATGCAGTACGGAAGGTTCGAGAACATCCTGCCGTAGAGCTTATCTATCTACGAGCTGATGACAAGCAACATTCCTTAACATTACATATCCCTAAAAACCCTACGACTATGCTATAGGTTCTATTTTATTCATAAAATCCAACAGTAAAATACACGAGTAACCGCAAAAACGTTAGCAAAAGCAATGCAAACATGGAATTTTCCTGACAAAGGCACTTTATTATAACTGCTTACGGAACATTGTTCGTATATGAATGTAATGTTAAAACGCAAACATAATTATAGGAGTAATTGTTACACTATCAGATTATGAACACGGCCTTTGTCGTGTTTAATGAACTTATTATCAGCTAGTTTTGGTATAATCGAAGTAAATAATCCCATACAGACTCAACCCTTATTTCAATTTGCGAAATGTTTAATTAAAATAGTGTTCTTACTGCGATCTTTTATCAGTCTACGCAATCACGTGGCTGATAACTTGGAGCAGTGGGTAGTGATAAGACAAAATGTGTTTTTTTTTAAAAGCCGGAAGATCGTATTTGACCACAATCTCACCTATTGGTAAGCGAGATGTAGGCTCTTCACTCTTGTATTGAACAACTCCTACAATACTAGGACCTCTCTTGAGAAAGCAAAAACGCTTCGTATATTTCTGCTGCAAAACAGCAAGGTTTTATTTATTATTCTATGAAGAACACGATAATTTAGCAATATAGCAAAAAGAAATTAAAAAAAAATAAAAAAAAAATCAACAATTTTTTACTTCTCAATATTTATAATCTATTATTTGAATTCTAAAAATGAAATTTTATTTCTAGGAACACTGGTTGTTTTTGGGAATTGATACTACGCGTTTGTAACATCCATATAATTTTTGATTTAAGAATATCACAAAAGCTACCGAAGTGGTAACTTGAGAAAAGCTAAGAGTAGATAAATTGCTTGTCGATACTGGCCGGGCGTGGTCGCATTTGCGCAAGTGGAACTATGCCAGCTTTGTACAAAATATCATGATAAGTTATTTCATACAGTAGAATCACGCCTCGTACAAGCATTTCTTGGAATTTGTCAAATATAATTTTATATCTTGCTTTTAGGACGTTACATGGAAATGAGAATTCGATAAAGGTATTTCAAATTTTGGAAACAATTCTTGGAAGCAATTGCTATGTTTGATTTTTTTATTATGTGGTAGGCTAATGTTGACTGCGATCCAGCTTAGTGGGAAGCGAAGATGCATTTTAAGGTTGACTACACTACTCTGGAACAAGGATTCATATCATCATCACCATCATCATCATCCTATCTTAGTCCACTGCTGGCCTTATAGCCATCTTATCTTATCTTATCTTTTCGTATATTGTTTTTATAACTAATAAAACCTTATAAAAAATTTATAACATATTTTGTATTGAGTCTTTTTATTATGTATTTTTTATTTCGCTAATAGATAAACAGCAAGGGCATCATGTAACTACTACTTATTTACATCATTACGTCATTTCGATTTTGGAACATAAAAAACAGGCTGTCCTGTGTCATAATTATAACATTTTTGTAATGGTAATTCTGCTATTACATTAAGTTTATGAACTGTTAAAAATGGAAATTTCTATCGTTTTCTTGATTATACGCTTCCATAATAATAAACCAATGGGTATTATCATTTCACGGTCTATCTCGTATAATCACCATTTGGGAATTCTTTCAAATTAGCACTCGTAAAAATTCACAAAAAATCGCACCATTTCCGACCTTTCCTTTTTTCCTTTAATTCTCCTTTCTTTAATCCTCAATAAAAACAACGATAAGATTCGCAAGCATAATAGCACTTGGTCGACCGCAAGAGAGTAGCGATGGTATGGCGAACGAATAAACTTTAAGGTGTTTCATAATTATCAACATAATTATCGAGTGCATCTGTCGTGTAAAACAATAAAAAATATATGTAATAACGGTACCAAAAATTTAATGTAATTTATATTAAGCCAGTTGAATAGAATAAAATATTAAGTGAATTTTGGACATTTTTCAATTAAGAATTTCAAATAAACAAGAACTCGTCAAATCACCTACTCGTAGGGACAACTCTGTCAGTGATTTTTAGATTTAACAGATTATAATATTTCATAATAACAATAATAAAATGTATTTACTTTATATTAAGAGTTAGTGGAGTTTTTAAATACTTTATTTATCGCTTGTCGCTTACTATCTTTCAGTCAGACAATGCGGGAGGTTTGGAATCGTTAGAAAGATCGTTAAACGCCACTTGCTCGTTATTTATGGAAATTATCGTCTGATCCGTTACCCGTTTGGAGGTGTCTTAGAGGCTTTTATACGTGACTATAATACGATCTATCTTCGTATTATGAAAAAGAAATGCGTACACTCGTATCCAGCAGACTTTGAATGTTAGTTTTGTACGTTTTTTCACCTATTTCGCGGCATGTACTTCACAGTTGATGCGAAGAGTAGAATATTAAAAATGAAGATAATTATTTATTGGGAGAGTTGAAATCGGCAATCATTTTTTTCTTTTCCTGTCACAAGGTGTTTTCAGAGGACAAAAACACGTCGTCTGTAGCATAATATAGAATTGTTGGATTGTTAGAAAAAGCTTATATTGAAAGAAAAGTAAGTACCTACGTCATTAATGAATATATATAAGCTTGATATAATATTACAAATATGCTTGATATAAAAATACGCTTCACATAAAAATACATTAAAATTAAAAATGCACTACGAATATTTTAAATTATTTTTATGTCTTTGAAATAGTTAATTGCTTGTATTTGTACATGTAGATGTGTATCGCACATACTCGTAGTCATTTGGCAGGCGAAATACATAATTAGTAAAGTGTCACATGATTGCGATCAATCATAGAACGAATGAACTTTATAGATTTTTAACATTTTCATGCTTTGCACTTTGGTGCCGTTTGGAATATTTTCCCAGGTGGGTTGGACTCTATAGATTGGGAAAGCAACACGACGTGGTATACTTATGGTGTACAGTACTGAAATGTCACTAGATTATTTTTTGTTACCCGAATATCAGGACTAGATTGTCACCATTGTCGTAGAGTATATCGGTCTGCTGTTACAAATTACTTGCCAGTAAAAAAAAAACACGTGTTTCCATCCACAGGTGCTTTCATTTCAAATCCAAAATTGATCACCTTGAAAAACTATTTCTATTGCGATTTAATTGAATAACCACCTTATTTATAAAAAAGATGGTTTTATTCGAAATATAATTTGATGACGGAGAACAATATCAATATAAGACGATATTTTATACCACAGGGAGCTGTTAAATAAAATAATTGTGTTGCTCTGAAAATTCAAAGATTTATTTTTATACATAATAATAATAAAATAATAATATACACAATAAAAATAAAATCTATCATACTTGAAAATTCAAAGAAACGACAACACTGCATATATTATAAAAAAGAAAATTAAATGTTTTTTTTACATCAATTTTTTACATCATTTCTTTACATCAATTTTTAGCGTTATGTACCTGTAAATTCAAAGTGTATCGGCAACTCTTGGCAGGCTGCCGAGCAGACGGACGTCTGGAGTCCTTGCAAATAATCACCGGATAGAGTATAAATCTTCACAAGATTCTTCATTTTGCACTTGATTCTGCTCTCGACACTCTGGGGTGTTTCGTGTATAAAATAAAATGCCTTCAGTTCCACCGCGTAATGTGCTTTGTGTTTGTAGTGGAGCATAAGAATTTTATTCGACTTACGTGTAATAAAGACGTTGGTCGTGTTCGTTGCAAGTGCGACTGCCTATCGGGAGGTCCTGGGTTCAAATCCCGGGTTGGGCACTACTAAATTTTTCTAATTTATTTTTCTCGTACTGACTCCGAGTCTGGATGTGTGTCCAGTGCATGACAATAGGATCACCACCTATATCATAGTGGGACGTAACGTAAGTGGTGAACAGGGGGAGTACTGCGAAACAGGCATGTTGTTATGTTGCGTTGTCTTGTATAATTTTCAATTTACAAAATTTTCAAATAAATAGCCTAGACGAAAATATATGAATACAGATAAAATCTGACTTTTACTACCTAACGTTGGGATACCTAACCACTTCTTAAACGTTCATAGTAAGTTGAATCTTAATTTATCAAATCAATCTTGTATAACACATACCTACCTACATATTAAAAGAAATATTTGCACAACCAATTTCATGCCTTGAACGTTACTAAGCTTTGAAGGATTTATACGATATATACGATATGTAGATGTTATCCGTATCTCAAGCATTTTTATTGTTTTGTGTATTCTGGATGTGGGTGTGGCTCGCTATCCGTTCGCCTGGCTGCCTTCCAGTGGAGGCGTTGAAACCGCGTTCGTATGTGTTATTTCAGATTTATTATTACGAGTATATTTCTTTACAATTCTTTCGTTATTTTACAATATCTCACCATGCCTTTTAATCTGCTGACGTAATGTTGTTTTTTTTCTCTTTTAGCATATTTTTGGAGTTTTATTGCTTTGTATTGGGTTATAGGACACTTTAATGCTTAGGTACTGTGTGCTCATGGTGGAATTGATACTTTTTTTGGTAATTCTTGTACTGTCATAATAACAAATGGTCCAACGATATTAGTTACTTAACACATCCTAACACCAAGTTAAATTCTTCCTAATGTACTCTTGATAAATGTCCATAAACAACTAAAAGATATCAGATTTCTGTAGAATCCAAGTCTGTCATTAAAATTATCATTCAAGTAAGCTACTTTCCCTCAAGGGTATACCTTTCTCAGATTCTCATTATTTAAGTACAAAACATGTTACGATAATTAATTTTTATATAATGTTCACAATAATTGAACGTAGTGACAGCATTTATATCGTGTCGTTTTGGAAATATGGGGTTTACGAAGTTAAGTATGCTTGTAAGAGATGTGTGCTGTATCGATGACGCGAATTAAACGGGTTTTCACAAAGTGATTTCCATATTTATATATATTTAGATATATTTTATTAGATATATATTATATATTCCATATTTAGATATTTTAAACAAACATTTGTATATGTACATACTTTAACGTCATTTCACCATAGATAATGGGCGAGCCAATGCCTTAAACTATTTGTAGCTGACGTCAGCTGATATATTGCCTGAATAAACAGGCAGGCTGCTTTGGAAAGAATATTTTCTATAAGAAAAATAATGCGATCTTAAGCTCTTTAGACATGAAGCGGTTATGAACTATAGTACTGATTTCAATAAGTGTGCCACCTTTATGTATACTTGTTTATGATATAAGGTTAGTTCTAGGTAATAAAATCTATTGTTTTAGATTTTGCTCTTCATTCGAATCTTCTAGAATGCTATGTAAATTAGCTTTTTCGTATGTAAATCATATTAAATGAATGTTGAAAGCCAACCTATTAAGTCCTTATAAGTAACTAAATAAATAAGTATCTACATATTATGTTTGTCTATCTATGTCGAGGTGAAACAGGAAAGCGCATGCAGCTTCAAAAGCCCATAGTGTGTAAACACCCTACAAAAGCTGCAAAACGTTTTGCATCAGGTACGTATTTATTTAACGTAACACTAGAATGATGAATAGAGTTCTTGTTTCAGCTATAGGGGATTTTCAACGCTTCCGAAGGATTTTCAAATGAAATCCAGATGCATAGTTAATACCTGCCGATCGATTCTGACGTGAATGAATGGTTGCCGCGAGGATATTATTTAAGGGTTTGGAAAATGGAGATTTCGGATTGAAGAACAATAGATTAAATTGAGAAAAAAGACGAACCCGTTTTAGCACAATGCTTCTCTGCCCGGCTGAGGGTACGGGATTCGATTCTAGTCTCTAATAAATTGAGTATTTTCCTGTATTGTGCATTTCTAATTGACTGACATTAAACCCACTTTTAAGGGTTTTCTGTTTAAAGCTAAGTGTGAATGGCATTCCTTAATTGGAATGGTATAAGGTTTTTTTCTCCGGCTTTTTTCTCCCGGTCTACTATAGCCTGAGGGGCGCACAAAGCCGAAGTACAATGACTAAAATATGAACTTCATTGAGTGTATGTATATACCTTATAATAAATAAAAGAAATTGAATTTGAATTTGAATATGGGCATAACCACACAGGGGAGGCCTGCTACTGCACCTTGCTAAAGCTTCGGGGTAGGTCTATAACTTTGGTTCTCTGTTCAAACGCCTCGTTTCGGATTCGATCCTTCATAGAGACGCAGAGCATAGCTCTCTCCATTGCTCTTTGAGCGACCTTAAACTGATGGTACACGTCTCGGTTTTGTATGTCATAACAGGTAGGATGCACTCATTGAATAATTTTGCCTTCAGGCTTTGCGATATTGTTGATGAAAATACTTAACGAAGTTTCCTATATGCTGCCCAGCCAAGTCGTTTCTACACAACTGCAAAATTTGCCGGAAGTAGACGTACTCCTGAAAATCCTTGTAAAATGACGACCCAGTTTGATGCTAGAGATATACATATAAACATGAATTAAATCCTACATTCTTTATATTTCAGTGGGTATTGATGTTTCAGTTACCAACTACAGCATTGTTGATTATAACAAATAACAAGAAGTTATGTTATTTTGTTATTACGCATGTTACATATCGCAGCCAGTTATCGCCCATCGCCCATAGCACATCGCGCGCCATAAGCAATGGGCTACTGCAACGCCGACGCAGCAGAACGTGCCTCGTGGCCCGTTTCCCACGTCGATGCACCTGCTGTCTTTTTAGTTATAAGAATTATAAAATCAATTGCGATTCATACTTAGAACGTAATACTACTGTAATTAGTTAATAGTTTATTTTTAATATAGTGAAAGTAATTGCATTTTGAGTTTAATTTCTAACTCTGCATCCCCCGTCTGCAGCTTATGTAACTCGCGTACAAACTCAAGTATATCAATATTTTTATTTGTGTCTAGTATATATAAATATTATAACATTTACAGTAATAACTGTGATTATTATGTATACATACATAGGCATGTATACATAAAAAACGACACAGACGCGTGCATTTTATCCCAAATAATGTTGTTAAAAATCACCTACATCTCCAGACAGTTACTCAAGACATCTTCATGTACTTGATAGGTGCAATATCTTGCACCCGCCAAATGCAGAGTGTGGTATAACACCATGCCATAATTCTGTAATAGCGGCACATATAGCCAGCATTGAGGTACATATTCACTGTATATAGGAGGCTCAGTCATTTGCTTTAATAGATTGAGAGGACAACTAAGTATGATTATATATAAAAATCGGACATGCACAACGCCACAATGCACTCTCATTCACACAGACATTTTCTAATCGTTTTCACAAGACTCTCACTAAGACACATAACATAAAAAAAATCACATTATACATGTTATACGATGGGTAATTTTATTAATATGTAAACAATTGAATGAATCAAAATTTGTTAGACAGAACACTCGATTAACGAAAAACTATCAAATAAGAATCGATTAATCGAATCGAGTTATAAAACATCGTAGAGGCACTTTGTTGTCATTGCCTAGCTAATTATGTTACTGCTCGTTCGCGCTCTGCCTCTCCGATTTCTTCATTTACTGCTTTCTACGTTTTATTTGCCTATTTCTCCGCTTGACAAACACACAAACATGCCTCTCGAAGCTTTAATATTGTCATATGAATATAAAAATAATGCATCAGCAAACAAGTTCGATCGAGTTTGTGTAAATATTAACAACATTTTGTTTTTTTACAAAATCAAGGCAAACTACGAGCACACCTTACAAATATGGCAAAACGATATTTACTTTGTAATTTTGTTCGGAGGCAGTTGGGAATTAATAGTATAAAAAATTGTTTCGAACAACTATTCATCCGATAATCGAATAGCAATATACTTTCGAATGAAATGAAATATTGAAAACAGTATAATCTAATGAATCGATTATTTTTCAAAGTATGAAAAGATAATTTACAATTGCCATTTTTGTACAAGCAATTATTTATTTACAATTATTTCTTTCAGAATCCAATGATATTATGAAAATAATTAAGATAGGTATATACAAAAAGAAAATAAAATCATGAAACTTCATAATGTGTACGGTGTGCCACACTGCCATCACAGAAATGACTGATTAAAAGAATTGCGGTGTCGCAATTTTAGATAAAAAAAATTAATTTTATTTTTATTATTTTTGTATTTAATAAATAGTCATTTATTACTAAAAAAAAGTCATAACTTATTTATATATTATGCCATATTTAGTTTCTGTTGTAATTTGTTTTTTTTTACTGCCTGACTTATATAAAATAATTTCAATGTTTCACATCTGCTAGGCGTCGCATGACGGCTCACTTTTTTTTTATCTTTTCGCTTGTATTCCCCGAAGAAGTAGGCAGAAGATGTAAAGTACACTCGCGCGATCAACCTATTACATTCTACATTTGCTTTATCGAAGACATAGATAAATGTATGCTATGACACTTTATACCGCCCCTTCCACGATTGTTCTGCTCTGCAACAATTTGCCTTATAACTCAAATTACATTAGTTAGATTTATAAACAAATTCATCACCTCGCAATAGCCAACGCTAGGTGGCGTTAGTCTCCATACACCCTGAAAGTAAGTGGACGAAAATAGAAAATAAATTATTAACAACACATGTTTAAGCCCTTGATGTTACAATAATTATGTTCTTTGTTATTAAAATTTATTTATACACAAACGCAGCCGTGTTTCACTGTCACTGTGTAGAATTTGTTTTTATGTATAAGTATAAAGGGCACAATGTCAATAATACCCTCATTACAATTAATTAAGGTAGAGGTAGGGAGAACTTTTTTATATAAGGGAAAAGTTGAATAAGTGTCCAGATTTATCCAAAAAATTCATAAATTCACCGCAGTGGCGCTCCTGGCTAAACGGGTATACTAAGTAGAAAAACCTTAATATTTTTGGAAAATACAGTCGCCAATGAAACCTCTGTATACTAAACCTCAACTATTTACCCAGTCCATAACAATTTAGTAAATCCTACTATTCTAAATCTAATCTTTTATGGCGCTTATTTTCAAATTTACCTTCTTATTCTTCATCCTCATGCGGCAGTAGCGCCACCCTGATTTAACGCATTCTGACGGACACATTTTCATACACGGAAATAGTTGTCCTTACCTCTACATGCCACAATTACAATAAAAAAAGAGTACTGTACAGTTCTATACAAATAATTCACTAGTTAATCGTCTATGATGAAGGGTTGGTGCTAATTAGTTCTTTAAGTTTCTTCTCGATGTACTGCACCCGAGAGATCAGCTTGTCTTTGGGATTGTACTCCGTATAAGGTATTTGTAGTACTTTAAAGCCCTGAAATTTAATAAACAAAGATAGATGTGTAAAAATTTAAATTGGCCCATGATTTAATTTCATCATTGCAGACAATAGATTTTTATCCAGTCGGTGATTGGATCAAAATTGTATTATAATGGCCTAGCCAATTAAATTTAAATTGTAATTATGTCCAATTTTGTGTGTGCGTGTGTGCTTACCATATATTAACCAGCTAAAGATACCAACCAGCGAAACAATTATAGAATGTAGAGCATGAAAACATAAAACGGATACCTCTACTTTATCTCTACTCTATGTAATAGTTAATAGTGTATTGCAAATTTGCAACACATTATTATTGTCTCCGCCCAACTTGGTTAGAACTTTGGTATACACTTACGCTAATCATTATCTCCTATTATATCATTTGTTCACTTCGGATCATTGAATTTTACATACCAGTTCTAGAAAAATCTATGCCAATAGAAAATATCATATGCCAGTCCATTGATATCACTTAAAGCAGAAAAGTTGTAAACATAAAAAACATCATTAGAAAAGAGATAACAAGATAACATTATAGACACCTTCAGCTGCAGTAGCCTGGTGTAGAGCTGATAGACTCCCAGCGGCACCAAAGTCTTCCGCGTCATGTCGTGGTAGTCCAGCCCCAGCACTGCTATTCTGTGCACACTGCAAATAACTTTGTTTGATTATACATCCACTAAGCAAAGGATATTCGTACTGTCCCGATTTTGGATATCAACTTAAATATCATTTGAGATAAAATAAAAAATATTTCAGAGTTCTCATGTGAAGATAATTGCAAACAGGCACAAAGCATTCACAAGTTACTGACAATACCCATGGACCTCCAAGAGAACTGCAGGAATAGGACTTTTAGTAATAGCTATTAGTATGGTCAGTGTAAAAAATGAATCGCTAAATGTGTTGCTAAGCGCAAAACTCGAGAACGGCCGAACTGATTTCACTGATTTCTCTATTGTTGTGTTTGATGAAGTCTGAGGAAGCATTTTATGCAGAGAAAAAAACATAAAAAATATGAGGGAAATGGTAAAAACAAACATTTTCTTTTCCCATACAAACAGTTTGTACCTGTCAAATTGGGTGCAATCAGAAATGAAATATTAAGCAAAGAAGATAGATACTCTAACTATGGAATATTAAAGACCCGTAGCATGCTCATTTAATTGTTTGGTCTGCCATTTAAATTTTTTTTAATTTATTTCTATTTCTATTAGTTTAATATCAAGACATACATTTTTTTACACGAAATATCTTCGAAAGCTTCCGAACGCACCATTAACATTTGACAGTAAGCAAATATGTCATATTTACAATTTTTGTAGTGTGATTAGTGAAATAAATAATATTATAATAACAGTACATAACGATAACATTATATAATAATAACAGTACATAATGGTAACATTATATAATAATAACAGTACATAATGATAACAGTACATAATGATAACAGTACATAATTATAACAGTACATAATGATAACAGTACATAATTATAACAGTACATAATGATAACAGTACATAATGAAAAGAGTACATAATAATATTATATAATAATAAAAGTACACAATGATATGAGTATATAATAATAACAGTACATAATGATAACAGTACATAATGATACAGTACACGAAAATATTTGATTGAAAATTTGGAGGCTTGGGAGATGGATAGATTCATGTGGTTAAATTTATTGTCGTAATATGGTATCCACCTTGTATAATGATAACAGTATATATAATAATAACAGTATATATTAATAGTATATAGTAACAGTAGTTTATAATAACAGTATATAATTATAACACTACATAATAATAACACTATATAATAATAACAGTACATAATAATAACTGTATGTAATGATAATAGTACATAATAACAACAGTATATAATAAAGTAAAATCACGCCTGACATAAAATTTTCTAATTTAAAATTTTCTAGTAGTGGTTCGGAGTCTGGATATGTGCCCGATGCATGGCAATAGGTTCACCACCTATTCCATAGTGGGA
>DWDV01001287.1:0-13644 GCA_018245615.1 Mimoniades ocyalus | reverse complement strand
CAGTAGTGCGAGTAAGCGACTGATTTAATTCATTACATTACATTTTAGTACAGTTACGAGTATGTGCATACGGCACACTGTCCACTTCTTTGTTCAAAAAACTATTAAAGTATAAATTTTTTGGGACCATCATATTAGGGTTGCTGTAAAATATAGATATGGAGAGTGCAGCTTAATATGTTTTGATTTTTTTATTATAATTATTACATGTAAATAAAGTCTTATTATAGAACAAATGAAATTGTAAATTATCTTTTTTCTATTCACACGAATTAAGAAGAAACTAGTTTTTGAGCTTTTATTTGGTGACATAAATTTCCACAGCATAAGAATGTGCAATGAAACTTTGCCATTTAGATGTTGAAAACAATTAGTGTTTTATTTTTACATGTATTATATATTAAATGGACAAAAATAAATTCACAGGTTTTATAAAACTCAAACTTCTAGCAACAATCATTTGAAAGTAACCAGTTTCAGTTCATTAAATTTATATTCTGTTTCTATTAAAATTACGATTTTATGTTATTAATGACAAGGCACATTTTCAAATTGGAGATGACAGTTCCTAATATTGCTATTGACTTAATTAACCAGTTCTGATCTGTAGAAACCAGTTATGTTGAAATGTGCTTTAAACAGGAAAGCAAGTTTTCAACATACATTATAATTTTATTTATTTATATATGGAATGTGAAAGTTGAAAAATACCACAATACCACATAATACAATCCTTTGTTATTTAGTATTAATGATAACAGACAATACAATTGTACACTAGGTATATTGTAGGTGCTAGTTGTAGGCTAAAATTGACAAAGCCTTTGTTCTAGAGTGAAAATTGTTTTGTTATATACATTAAAAACAGCAGTGAACTCACATAGATTTCATTTGTATTTAAGAATGCAGCAGAGAATTCTGAAACACTTAATTTGTATTGAAAAGATCACACTAAACCAGCTGTTTTATGTTTATTAGACACTGCTAATTTCTAATAATCTTTTTGTGTCATTAATTACATAACATCCATTGAATTATTGTAAAATGTTTGATTTTTAAACACTGCAACAGACACATATGAGTCATCAGATTTATGGACATGAATGAAGAAAGTTATTGGATGGCAGATGTGCTTTGATATTACTTTATATATGTATAAACAGACAAGCATCTATTAAAATAACATATTCTATAATTTTGTTGTTACATGTCAATAAAATCTGTATTTACATTACAGTAAGACAGAGTATATAGATTTTCTATTTTGTTTATTCATTATCTAATATTCTGGCCATTGCCATACACTTTTATATCAGTTCAGAGGTGTACCATCAGAGGGTAAAATAAAATAGGGCATGTGTCCCGGGTACCTTTCAAAAGGTGGGCCCAATTACTGATTATTAAATTTAAAAATCAAAATAAGCCATTTATAATCAATAGGTAAAATTGTAAGTGTAACAGTTTTACAAACTTACTTTCATTGTAAAATAGACAATAAACATGTTTTGTAAGATTTATGACTGTTTTATTTAGTGTAATTGTTTTGTATATTAAGATAATTTATGAATGGGGCAACATAGATGTGTGCTCTGGGCGCGTTTTACGATTATTACGCCCCTGTATTCGTTTATAAGCCACTAGCCATGCTAATCAAAAGTCGAGTGATGTGAAATGATCCCAATTGGTGAACTAATTGGACCTAACAAGCCTGAAATATGGTGATCCTATTTTGGCTGGCTAAAGGTTAGTGACCCATGGCTTGGCTTAAGTTGGAAACTGTGCATTGGTATATTGATCAATATTTTTTCTCTACTTGAGTATATTGTGTTAAGATGATGCTATTTTAATTATGTGGACACCTACACAATTGTGTATTTGATGAAGATCTAAGATTTAAATATGATTACATATTTCTTTTCGAATACATATATCATTATAGGAATACAAGTCTAAAAAATTAGAATATCAAAATTGTTTTATAAAATCAGAAATTTATAGCACAATCAAATGATTCCATGAACATAAACTTTATTCACCTATGTTAATGATGTAATTATGGTAAATGAATGAAGTGAATGATTGAGATAAATGATTGCTGGTAGATCAAAAGCTATTTGTACCTTAGCCTATGTAACATCACTCCTGTAATCCCGGAAGAGATAGGCAGAGGAATATAGAACACTCATGTTTCACCAGTTACATTTATGTCCCACTATGGAATAGATGTTGAGCCTAGTTCCATACACCGAGCGCATATCCAGACTCTAAGCCACTATTAGAAAAATTTAGTAGTGGTCGACCCCGGAAATGAACCCAGGACCTCCAGATCGGTAGTCACATATGCAACAAAAACCAATGAGGCAGTACCTCTTAGCCTAGTATGTATAAAATAGCTTCAATGAAGAAAATACAATATTATTAAAATGTAGCACTGTTTGATGCTGTCTGAGAATGCTATTAAAACAAGATTAAACAAAGTGTAATGTCCATCAAAGGTATAACACCTTTTGATGTTCATTCCAATTATTATTGGGTTTAGAATGTGTTTTCTATTGACAAGTAAAATTCATGTCCTATCACTATATTTTTATTCAATTTTGATGAACTGCAATTTTTTTGGACATATACTTCAAAATTAGCAGAAGCATAATGGCACTTTTATGTTTTTCGACATCACGAAAATTAAATTACTTAATATTTACGGTTGGTCTATGTATGTTATTCATCAGTACTTGTCTAATCCCACAAGTACTATGTTGTGCCCCCAGAGGTCAGTGAATTCATTATAATTGTATTAAGGATGTCCTTGAACTCTGTAACGTGACACATCTACTGATACAATAAAGATATCTTTATTATTCCAAGATAAGTATAATGTGCATATGTCCATAGTTGTTTGTGTGGTAGAGCCCCTTTAATTCTCACTTGATAATATTCCTATATTCTAGGAAGAAATATTTCTATATTGTATAAAGCAACTGCAGAGTGCTACAATTTTTGTTCTATTTTTCAGTCTCTATGGTGTAAGAAACTAACTCTATTATTAAACTTATAATCGTCACTCATGGACTTTTATTTCTATACTCTTTTTAAAATTATACTTATCTAACTGGACTTATAATTGACAAAAATGTTGTTCTATGGCTTTATTTTCCTTATTGTGATATATGGGTCCCTAATAATGTAACAACAAGGAGTTGATCATTTAGATGGATAAATAAAAAAGATTTATAAATAAAATCAGCAACACAAACATACATAGATCGATAATTTAAGTAAAATATTAAGTTCAATTTCATTTCTTTCATGAACATTGTGGAAGCCAGAAACAAAGTAGAAATATTTCATTTAATAACTGTTCCAGTGTGATATAGTCATGATGGATTAACAATAAATGATATGATTAGTGAATAAAAAAATTACACAGTTAATATTGCAGTAATAATGACACTAGTAAAGGCCAATTGGCTTAATTTGATTTCATGGCAAGATTATAAGAAATAATTATACCTTATATTGACAATTGACTGATTAACTGCCTCGTTGGTTGGGTGGTTGCAAGAGTGATTGGCAAGCAAGAGGTCCTGGGTTGTATCCTTAGCTCAAATAATATTGGATTTTCTAACTCAACATTTGTAGTATTCATAGAGTCGGGATTTGGTGTATGGCAATAGGATCACCCCATATTCCATATTGGGACATAAATGTAACTAGTGAAATGTGGGAGTGTATTACACTCAGTTGCATACCCCACGGGGGATATAGATGTGTGATTTTATGTATTTGAAATGTGCTTAAAATACCACAAATTATTAAAATAATAATGAAATCCAATAACTTTTAAATTACTCGATCTATATACATAAAAGAAAGTCATGTTAGGTACACTATTTATAACTCAAGAACGGCTGAACCGATTTGGCTGAAAATGAGTGGGGACGTAGCTTAGAACCAGAAGACGGACATAGGATACTTTTTATAAAAAAGTAAAGTAAAAAGTCACTAAAAACGCATCTGACATGGGATATCAAACGGGAAAGGGAGAGGGACAATATAAAAATGTAAAGTTTTCAATAGATGGAAAGCTACTTCCATGTCTATCTACATACCTATTCCATGCATCTACCTGTCAGTCGAGATTGAGCACTGATGTCTTTGACTGGGATAGGTTTTCGAAAAAAAAACTTGAAAAAGTGGTATAGAGTTCGCCGGGTCAGCTAGTATATAATAATTTAGTGTGTAAATAGTTCATGTATATGGCTGTAAAGCATAGAACGGCAACAAGGAACTGCAAGAAATGATGATTACAACTGATTGAGTAACAATAATAATTTTATAAAAAGACAAGGATAATTAAAATAAATGATAATTTGATTGTAAACAAATGTATATGACAATTTGTATGTTTATAGTATACCATTATACAAAGATAAAAAAGATGTTGGTTTATAGTCATGAGCATATTTTAATTGGTGATAATGAAATGAATTGTGTATATTGTTATGGTGTATGTATTACTGATACAAGATATAATATTTATTTTAAATATTATTACAGGAAACTTGCCTGTACCATATTGCTAAATACATATTGAATATGGAAGAAGCATGGCGGTCAAGAAGTTCCTGCCATTGTTTTATTCATCCTATTTGGATCAATTATAATTATGAATTACCATTTTGAATATCATCAAATTGAAATCAATACAGTATATTTTGTGGTCTGCTTGCTATTATTTATATAACACCAGTTTTATTTCAATATCTGATGTATGTAATGAAATGTATGAAATCTACATAACAAATTCTAGTGTCAAATATTTTCTTTAAATTCATACTATTCTCTATGAAAGTTGGTCCTTAGATGGGATGATGTTGGACATAAATGGCCATTTTTTTGGGCTTATGTATGAATTTAAAAAATTTTTTTGCAGATGCAGATACTTTGAATTAAACAAGAGACATTTTGACAGATATTTGAGACTTGTATTTGGTTAATTCATTTGTATAATTGGTGGGATTGAACAATTTTTATGAAATTACACATCTAATGTAACATCACACCTGTAATCCCCAAAGAGGTAGGCACAGGCATGTAGAACAATCCCACATTTCAACTGTTATGTTTACACCCCACTATGGAATAGGTGGTGAGCTTGTTGCCAAAAACCAGGCACATATCCAGACTCTGAGCCACTTCCAAACTTGGAGAAAATCCAATTTAGAAAATTTAATATTGCTAGACCTGGGAATCGAACCAGGACCTCCCGATCGGCAGTTACACTTACAACCAACACAACCAATAAGGCAGTTCAACATCATATTAACATTATCAAAATGTGTGAACAACCTACCAAAGATAATATGGTATGGTAATATTATATTGTTTCTGATAGATTAAGTTATAATAACACAAATCATTTGTAATAAGTACATAATATAAACATAGGGTAACAATGTATAAAATGTTGATAACAAATACGAATTGAGCTATATTGATTGTTTTCTGTTCTATTCAAATAGACTATCAACATAGATAAAATTCCTTTTATAAAAAAAATATATTGACGGCCATTATTTTATGAGTACAAAATTTATTGAAGGAAAAAAACTAATTTATTAATGTTGTTAAATGAACTTTTTACATAAATGTGGTGTAATATTAAATCAAATTCATATTTTCACGGTCATTCCCCACGCCGTTTCCAATACGTTCTTATAGTGCACAACTTATCGTTAAGAAAACCACTTGTAATAACAGAATCTTATCCTCATTTCGAAGATTAACTGTTAACAGGAAAAACCTACGGGTAATTCTATCTCACAATTTCTTTTCTTTAGGCAAATCATTTCCGCCATTGGATTATAAGCTTAATGAACTAATTTCTGCGACACAGTTAGCTGATCCATTAACGAAAAAACAAGTTTGAGATATTGGTACTGGGTACGCATTGAGAAAATTCCAATAGAACGCAATATATTGACGGATAGCAGATTGTTCTAGCAACATACCTGGTTCGGCTGGCTTGCTCAAACACATTGTCAGTGAAAGTAAACATAAAAATATAACTTGCTTCATCTTTATTTTTACTAATATTGTGTCTATCTACGAAAAAGTAAATTATTTTTATTAAATTTTACAGAGAAAGTACAAGCGACAACCGAAACGCTAGCGTGGTGCGATGGCAATAAAATGAGTGAAGTGATGCCATTACAATAAATTCTTAATAGGTTTTGTTAAAACCGGTAAATTTAGTAGAATTTTGGATGATCAAATTGTTTTAAGCATTTATCAAAAACAAAAATTAAATAAACTGTTTATATAATTCATGAGTAAAATGTCATTGTATTTCAAAAATTTAGAAGCTTTGATATTAAAAGGTACACGCCGGGGTTGATTTTTATTGGTTTTTCTTGGAGGTGGTGCTCAACTTAAAGTCGCGCTTCATCTTGCTGCGTGAGATTATTGCCTGTTCAGACCTGTATCCGCATTGTTTCTGTTTTTTTTTAACGAATTTAAGTTATATTTATAATATATTTATATGTTTAAGTTATTGAGAAAAAGTTATGTTTATGATACGTTATTATTTATACTTATTATTAAAGATAAATGTTTTTCATGAATATAATTATGTTAAATTTTCATCATCTAATAGTACAATCAAAGGCACCTATCTATGGGGGCACCGGTTACCCGCGCCGCCAGATGAGAGTCAAGTACCGACTACCTGTGCCCGCGCCGGCGTGAACGTGTTAGCGTAAAATTAAATGATGATAAATGTTAACATTTTGATTTCGGTTATTTCTGGGCGAAAAGGTTCAATTTTTTAAACGTTCCTTTATGGTAACAATTGAAATATTTAGAAAATTGCAACACATAGATTTACTTTCATTTTATTGTAGACATTTTAATTACATAAAAGTTGATTAACTTTTATCTAAAATAAATAGAACAGTAATAGATCGATATGAACTATTGTTTAGCATTATTAAAAGATGTCAGCCAATGAAAAAAGAAAATTACGTATTTTCGCTGATGGTAACAATGATCCATAAATTTTTGTATTCGACCGTTGGGGATTTTTTTTCTTTCGATTTTTTTTTACCATCGATCACCAATATGAAAAAAAATGAAGTGTCCGTTTGTGATTTTGAAATAACATATAAACCAACCGACTGACCTTAGCTTATTTAAAATTTAGGATGTACACTTACTATACTTTAAAAATAAAGAATATTAACCAAGCCAGCTTTTTTATGGAGTAGGCAGAGAGCTCCGAATGCCGAATATTTCTATGCATGTAGACCTATCATGCTTCTTGTACATTTATCATTTGCTTCATAGATACATTTATTCTTGTTGTATTTTTAATATTCTTCCTTAAATAAAGGACAACATTTAAATGTTGTTAAATAATTATAACCGTGATCGATTTAATTGAAAACGTGAAATAAGATAAGACATTTAGGAACAAAATAATGTAAATCAAAACAGGTGGACAGAAAATGAATGAATAATGATGTAAACTATGACATGTATAATTAATGGATCGTGTTAACATTACAGAGTAAGAAAACATTGTCTGTATAAGGCATTGTTAAAACCTAAACTTAAGATTTTGGCTGAAATAGTTTTCAGTCTTTTGAATATGGGAGTCAAAGATAAGTTTGTACACATTTATGATTAAATTTCTTGATGTCAAACTTCCAAGGGCTCAATGTCTACATTCCTACATTGCATTGCAGTGTTGTAAATATTAAATTGTTTATTATTTATTAATGGAGTTTGAATCAAATCTCAAGTGGCTCTCAATACGTTTTCGTCGGAATACTTTTTGCTTTCTACTGCTTGGTGTTTGATCCTGCATCACCAGCATATTTAAAACAACGCTTCTATTTTCTTAGATCGTCGCATGATCGTCCATTGCGTTCTACTCAAAATCTGGCTTTATGTATTCCAGCATATTCCACGTCGTTCTTTGCCTTAATTTTAATTTCTTTTCTTGTACAATAAAGATTGATTTTATTGTATTATATTGTAACGTATATACTTATTCACACAATACCCCGTTTTATACGATTATCCAAATATGTAAACGCCGTCTATAAAAGCTCTCGGTGACATCGAAATTGCTGGTGCGAAACGTATTAATGATCATAAAAGAAAGATAAAGAAACCGTAAAATTGTAATTGTTTATCATACCTGATATTTTGTTTGTGTCATATTACATTGTAGTTGTCGAACAGATGACATTGCAGTCATATTCTCGTAGCGTTGTTGTTAAAAATGTTATTATAAAAAATATAATTAAAAGGTCAATTAGGTGTTCAGATTTATCACGAAAATTAAACGTCGCCGTATCTTCAATGGTTCATTGGTTTTAAAAGATTAATGTAAGGCGAGTTAACACTACGCTACGTTTGAGTGAAAATCATTTGAACTTGAGTGATACGACCGGTACTAATTAGCTACTGTATATTAAGAACCCCTCGTGTATAGTGGGGAATAGATTTACTTCTACAAATATAAGTGTTAATACTGCTAGCATTGTGCATTTGGTTATTGCCAAAGTATAAGATCATAAACTCAATGAGGCCCGGAAGCGCCAGAATAGTGAATAGCGTTTTCAAAAATTCGGTTTTACAAAATGTATTCTAACTTATAATAGGACTCTACTTTTAATGTTATTAATCTTTTCAATAAAAGGAAACCTAAGCAAGAAATTAAACCATTACACGATTAGTAGATAAATCATTTAAGGGTAAGAATCATGGAACGGATTTACATACAGTAAATTTTTCTCCAGGAAACTATTTTCTTTTCGCTTCAAGTGACAAGTGTGTGGGCGATATAAAAATTTTTAATTTATTTATCAAAACTGATGAGCCAGAGTCACGATCGTATCCTGTAATCCTGTATGAAAATGGCAAAAATCCAACTTTGATGAAAGTACTAGTTACGTGTATACGTAATAAATACATCAGTTTTTGCCTAAATATCTCAGATGCACGATATTTACCCAGCTGTAAATTTAATTTCAATGAAGCAGTTCGTACCTTTTAATATTAAACATCATCTACTATAATAGTGACGGAAAATATCGCGAGGAAATCTGCACACCATAGAGTACATTAAAAAAAATGATCTCAATTGCATGTGAAGTCTACCCCCCCCGTATTTGGCCAGCATTGCAGACTACGGCCTTAACTCTCTCATTCTAAGAGGTGACCCAGGTCCAGCATTGGGACGACAAAAAGGTCGGGAGAAAAAGAATTCAATGTGGGGCTTTGTTGTGAATGCTCTAGAAATGATAATACGGTTACTTTAGCGTTCCTACAGTTGTTGATACTTTAGAAGTTAGTAAGTGTCTATACCGAAAATATCTTGACAAATATTTGCCTTTTACTGTAAGCGGTACGCGTGGCTTGTAAATTTTTCATATCGTCAGACAGGTGCTTGAATGGAACTGTTTCCATGGACTGTGTTCCACAGCTGTATAATTCTTTTTCCCTCATGTACTTTTACAGTTGCTTTTGGTATTTTATATTTGTTGGTAACGTAAATTGAGTGTATTAAATTTATCCCATCGTATAAAATGTACCTACATAAAAATCTTTATACGTAGGTATATATATTATGGATTATGTAAGACATTGTACGACTGGACTCTCTGTTTATTGTTATTTTTTTGTTCAATAGAACGGTAGATACGTTGCAGTTTTAAAGGTGCTTAAACTTAAACATAGATAACCGTTTTTGAATACAGCAGACGAGCGTTGTAAACTCCCAACCAATCCCACCCCACCACCCCAGCTTCCACCAATTGTGTTAGACCTACGAGTATGTCCAAATATGGAATAAAGGGTGAGTATATTGCCACACACCGGGCAACTAAATGCAGACTCGATGCTACTGCCGGGAATTATGCTATAATACTGTGACCAATCTGAGTATCGAACCTAAGACCTGTTGATCAGCAGTCCCGTTCGAGCAACGGGCCAATCGTCGTTTATTGAACTGAACATTTAAACTTGTTTGTAGTCGTCCGAACACGGCTATGGAGACAGACGCGTATGCATGACATCCTCTGGTCCGCGGGCCAAGTCCTTACTGTAACGGCCCTATTCGCGGTGGGCATTGACAAATTGAGGTTCGTCCTCGTAATTTAACATTGCCGACTTTCCTCCCTTTATTACGCGGCAATTTTTTTATTGCCACGTCACTCGTTTATTAATAAGGACAATTTTATGCGAAGTTTCTTTTTTTTTTTTTTTAAATTTTCTATTTTTTTTTCTCGCCGTTCAAAGTCACTATACAAAAATTATTTAATTATCTGACATGATTGAAATGAGATGTTTAATAAGTAAAAAAGGGACAAGATTCTTTCGTTTAAATTAAAATTAAAATACGTTTCAAGGTTGTTAGCTTTTATTGTACTTCTATTTCAGGTCTGTAAGCAGTGAAAGGATATGGCATTCGACCATCTCTGCCTATGCCTTTCTGTCTAAGGTACCTGGCATGGCGATGTATCAATTATTTTATACCTAAGATACTCTCAATATCACACAGTATTATGTAATTGCAGTATATGTACCGGATACGTGTCAATGCATGGAAAACACGTTAAATCGCGCCCGTAATTCTCGGATAGGTAGGCAGAGGAGTGCAGTACACGTACAGTACGTTTCGCCACTTACCGTTAATTACCACTTACGTTACCATTTACGTTTAGATCTTACTATGAAAGGGGGGGATGATCTTATTGCCATGCATCGGGCACAAATCCAGACCCTGAGTCACAATTAGAAATTGTAATTATACATTCTAGTTTGAAAAGTCCAGTAGTACTCGAACCAAGATTTGAACCCAGGAATCCTCGATAGCCGTCGCGTTTGCGACCGCTCAAGCAACGAGACAGTCAACAATGAGGCAGTCCACAACGAAGCAGGCCACAACGAGGCTGTCCAAGCCGAGGCAGCCCACAACGAGGCAACACGTATTTAAGTATGTTTTGCTTTATAACAAAACTGTACATATGCTACTCATTTAATAATAAGATTTTTTTATCATTAGTGTACTACACCCTTCTGCCTACGTATTCGAGAATTACAGTTACGTTACAACTGATATGTTTGTATCATGATAATGATATATTCCAAACCGATTTTAGTCACGGAACCGCATTGTAGGGACCGTGTGTAGATCGAGCGCTCGCGTGTCGTTCATGCAGTCAATTCCTTTTGTAAAAATCCTCGCGCGTTACGGGCATGTGAGCACCCGTTCACGTACCTGTGAGTAATAGATTGCTACAGCTGGCCGGGCTTTTAAATTCTCGCGTCATCACTCAGGTCAGAATAACGTTGGTTTATATTACTATGGAATATTAGCCATAGCGTTTTTATTCCGGGCGTTCGGATTCGGTCTTTCCATTGAGACTTATATGTAATTAGAGGGGTTTTTCATGTGGCGCATTAATTAGCACCTCTTTATTCTTTTACATTTTTTCCCTCGTCTCAACGCTTGTCGTTAAGTTCACAGAGCACATATTTATTTATTTATGCTCATGTAACATCTTAAACTAAGGGATACAAGGGCGTACTTAATGCTTGAAGACATTCTCTCCCAGTCAACCATGGGTGACGGTAGTATCGTGTTGTACGCGCTTAATAAAATACATATATACACAGGCATGCTTAAAATAAATGTACATATGTAAACATAATGTAATATACAAGTAAACAAATATTAAAATATAACATAAGACTTTAACCCTTTGAACGCTGTGGTGATAAAATGTTGTTTACACAGATTATAGTACGCATAGTTACGTACCTTGGCCGTCTATGGGCAGCGACGTAGGCGGTGCGAGAAGCTATGCTCTGCGATTCCCAACCCGCATGCCCAGCGTGGGGATTATGGGCATAATCCCTTAGGGGAGGCCTGTGTCCAGCAGTGGACTGCAATATGATGGTGAAATAAATAATGTCAATTATTCAACTGGGCGTTCAAAGTATTAAGGCTCTTGTCGGTATTGGAAGTAAAATAAGACTAATATGTATATGAATACAACGACTCATGAGTGTTTGCTGAATGCTGAAGTTCCAAATGAATATGTAGAAAAGTTTTACACAGTTTTTCATAATCTCTCTGAACACGTTGTCCGTGTACACGCCAATATTGGATGCGGAGGTCAATATTCGACATATTCTGTGGTCTACATCATAATACGTTTATATGAACGTTGTATGTGTATATTTTCTATAGCTGTTTACTTAAGCGATCCCCCAGCACCACGTGCACTGTATATGAAATTAGGAAGGCGTTTCCAGGAAGGGAGGAAGAGAATTTTATGTCGCGAAGAACTTCCTATGTGTGGTTGGAATTACTTTTCCTTACAGCTAACATCATTCATTTGGCGAATTCGTGTTTTTCAAATTTGAAGACTTACAGAACTATGGAGTAAATATGCCGTAAGGCAGAAGAATCATTTGAAGTTCTGCCTGTCGATACCGAAAATATCTCATTAAAAATAACGAGGTGAATTTTCACGAACAAATTTACAAGTAGTTGCCGTGTAAATACAAATTAAGACAGTACTTATTTATAATACTTAATATTTTCCTTTGTTTTTCACAGTATTATACATATAAATATATTATTATTATATACTTATATTCAATAAACATACTACTTATTATCCAGCATTTTATTTCTCTCCGTATTATCTGATTCTATTTAACGAGCAATATTTATAGTATGTACACAAATATGTAGTAAATTATGAAGAAATAATAAATCATCGAGTGTACGCTGGATAATAAGTTCAAATTAAAATCATATTAATGTTGTTAACTCCACTACTAACTAACTAACATGCTGGCAAGCGTTGTTTAGTTTGATCGCCGAGAGGAAAATACGTTATCTACGAATCCTTAACGTTTTTTTCCCTTCGGCCGAGTGGAGATTCCTACGTGCTTATGATCCCGTCCAGATTTTTATCTTGATATATACCTTGAGTCTCTTACTGATCGAGGTACTTTTATTTATCTGAAATTGGTCCATTTTTAAACAATTAGGTACCTATTGCAAATAAAAAAAACAATTGAGAATTCAAGGAATAGTTTTTGCTTACTTTGTAACTAAGTTGCACAGTTTTTTAATAAAGGGAGAAAGTTAAAAAGTAGAGTGGAGAATCACTAGTTTTATATTGAGTTGTTAATTTAATGGAAACTTATTGATAACATACGAGTAACTACTCGCTGAATTAGAAATTGGCAAAAACAGCATTATTGCACGAACAGGGCTTTTATTAGCAATTGTAACAAAATAAGTTAAATAGTTACCTCATTGTACATAGGTACATACATACATATCTTCACGCCAGGTCCCTTACAGGGTAGGTAGAGAACACAATGGGTCACATATCTCTATTCTTACGTGCACGCCGGTTTCGGAGATTTCTAATTTGCGTAATAATATTACACATTTATTTGCGGAAATCCATTATTATTAAATTAATACAGACTGTATGCATACGTCGTCGTACAACATATCCATGTAGGTACTATTACGAGTAATAACTTTAAATAAATAAGTTCTTTGTTTAGCTGTAAATCCCATATGTACCTACCACGTCTTCGGTG
>DWDV01001286.1:0-13646 GCA_018245615.1 Mimoniades ocyalus | reverse complement strand
ACTGGTGAAACGTGGGAGTGTTCTACATTCCTCTGCCTACCTCTTCGGGGATTACAGGCGTGATGTTACTTTTAAATAAAATAATGTATGTCATGGAGATATATACAAATAAAGAGTTTGAATCACGACAGCCAGTGGACACTAATACCTCTCGGATTATGCGCATGCGCTTACCAAACGCTTTTACGAGTTGTTGTAAATTCGTTGTTCTCAATGAGCTGCACACGCCACGCGACATAATTTATGTGTAAAGCAATAAATTCTATTTTTTTTTCTCTCGTGACACCTATTTTTGGATTACGAGTTGATAAACACACTATTAGTCGAAACATTAAATATTTAACAATGAATTTGAAGTTAACTGAAATGTTTATTTTCGTTTTAAGATCCTTGATTTTATATATTTTTTAAATCTTTACAGTGATTGTTGACTGCCTAGTTGGTCATGTTGGTTGCAAGCGCGACTGCCGATCAATAGGACCTGGGTTCAAATTTCCGGTCGGGCACTACTAGATATTTCTAATTTATATTTTGTAGTTGTGGCTTGAATTCTGCAAATGCGCCCGGTGTATGACAATAGGCTCACCATCTATTCCATAGTGGGACGTAAACGTAACTGGTGAAACGTGGGAATGTATTACACTTCTCTGCCTACACCTTCGGGGATTACAGACGTGGTGTTATCTTTATATGACTGTGAATTTATTGTGTAAGAAAAACACATATCATTTACTCGTAGGTATAGCACTGCTGTCTATTTTATCACGTTTTACATTCGACATATTACCTGCTCTATATTCCACGAGCGTTTGGTATAATAGAATAAGTCCAATAATACTAAACCGTCACTGAATTCCTGCACAGAAACCAAGTTGATGTAAAGCTAGAGAATTGTACGCGCAGACACAGTGTCTGTTCACAGTGGTCAGGACGTAGTTCCGTTGTGAGTTTGCACAGCGCGAGCGATGGGTTCCATAATAAACATACGTACTCGTATGTTCAGCATGTTGATATCATGTCATCACGAGGGGAAGAGAGATATGCCAATATTACATCAATACACCTCTGATAACGCGGATCGTAATCAACTAAATATCAGTTGCAGCCCAAATCCTCGCGACAACAAACCAATGCTGAACTGCTGTAAATAATAACAATAGTACACTTAACGATTTATAACGATTTATTATCTTGTCGATTTTGATGTTAGCTTTCTGCTGTTACGTTATTGTAGTATAACATTAATACATTCTATTACAATATTATTTACGTCTACATTATGTAAACGAAAACTGGTTTAAAATATACCTATAATACTGCATGTGTAATTTTTACGTAACACGGGTACTATAATATTTACTTTAAACGTCAATTACAGCTCGTATAACCAATAATTTGTAACAAGCTAGCTTTACACCTATACTATTTTTCCTAATAACTTTTGAATACTTATAAATTAAAAGCATTATTGTTGCTTATTGTTCATAATTTTTTTCTATTATAGACAATCGTCCTATGAACTCGGAGCCTACAATAAAGACGGAATCGACCACGCCGGGGATCGGGCCCGACGAGCCGTCGATGGACGACAAAGGAGACAAGAAGAACAAGCGACAACGACGTCAGAGGACGCACTTCACGAGTCAGCAGCTCCAAGAGCTAGAGGCGACCTTCGCAAGGAATCGCTACCCTGACATGTCCACGAGGGAGGAAATCGCCATGTGGACCAACCTTACCGAAGCGAGAGTTCGAGTGAGTATATTCCAATTTCCGATTAGTTATACAAATTGAGACAACTTTTTTTTATGATTAAGTTTAATTGTCTTTAAAGCAAAATAATACGCATATTGAACGCACCTATAGTGTTTAAAAATGGACCTATTATGTTGAAGACCTTTTTGTTTATGTTAGATTACCTGAGTTAGTTTTTGTTGTTGATCTATAGATATTAAACAGTGAAATAACATTCGGCAATTCAAACTATACTTCAAATTTGTTCTATTTACCTAAATTCGTGTAAATATATATATATATATTTTTGATTCTTATTAATTATAAATGTTATAAGCATCTATTTTGAATCACACTAAATACCCACAGACAAAAATTTCGGTAATGTTTCACAAAAGTTTCTTCTAAATAACCTTTCAACTTTAAACAATATATGTAGGTATTTAGAAGAATGTTCTACATTTTATTTACGATATGGAATTAGTTCCGCTGCTCTCGCAGCAGTGATTGCGATTTTACACTCAAACTTGACTCTCGAGAGTTGTAACGGATCGATGGCCGATCTCATTTAAAATTATTCAAGTTCAGATTTAAGTGTTTTGTACATCTGTTACGTTGACCGTTGCATTCGTTAACATACCACTTATCTGTAGTATAAAAATTGTATCTCTTATCCTAATATACTTTAGGTATTATTATTATATCGTCAGATGTCTCTTACGGGGTAGGCTCAGGCCTCCGAGTGTCAAATATCTCTACCCTAACAGATCTGACTTGCTTCCTTTACATTCATCACTCTTTAGATCATCAAACTTAGATATAAATTATTTCCATCAATATCCAGCTAAATAAAAACGTTACTGTCAAACACATTTACTACATACAGTCGTATGTACCTACATAAAATACACAAGTTATATATATTTATTGTAGTCAATTATAACCAATGAAGATAATTCATTGTTACTAAAAATGTTGTATGTGCCAGCGTAAGTGTACCTAAACAATTATACATGTACACAGCCCAGTAAATATAGGAATAATTTCAACAGGCTCTGTATATGAACGAGGCCCACGCGGCGGCTGATACGAAACAGCGTGCGAACCGAGTTGACGGATTCCAAACTTTACCGAACAAACACCTCTTAGCCCTATTAGTGGATATACGAAAACCGTAACAAACGAAGGTGTATCACAACATTAACGAGCTAGATGTTTAGACTAATCGTCGCATCCGGCGCGCCTTCGATATTTTTGTGCCGCGCCGTCGGACGGAACACGGAATCCCATAATCCGTGAGGATTTGAACCGTCTATTTCGGTCTCTTCATAATCCAGGGCTTAAGTCTGATCGCATCCACACTCACTGTCAATAGTTTTGGAAGGCCCGTTAGAGATTCTGCGGTTTCAACTCGGCTTGTACTATTTACACTGTGATCTGGTTTCGTGGAATATTTTTCGGTTTCTCCGGCGCCCAAGCATTAACGCGGTTCAAGTTAATCTTACAAACGTGTGTTTCGCCAAATTCTTACAATAAGACTCGAGCGAGCGAAAGATATAATCATTTTCATAAAATGTGGTTCAATGATATGACATTAAAATACTAAAATGTATGTTATATAGATTGTATATATGTGTATATGGAATGCTTGTATGTTACAAATACTTTGAATAAACACTACGATACATTAGCTAATGGAATATCATTCGCTACTTACTCGTAACATATGACGTTACTTGTAGATGATATCCAAAAATATATAAAGGAATCAAAGGAAATTATACAAGTCATAAGTAAAGCACTAGAGAATATAAATGACTAACTTGTTCTTTAAATTCTATTATTTTCTACTACAGTAATAGTTTTATATCTTTATGTAATTTAATATTGATGTAAAAGGAAAGCAATACTGAACTAAATCTAACACTAAACTAATCTGAAACTTCTGTACGCGGAACTTTTGTCAAACATAATGTAATTCACAATTCGAACACTGAGTGAGTAAAAATTCTTTCCAAACTCAAAAAAAGAAAGTTTATAATTTCTTAAAGGAAAAAATACATCATTCATAAATGGAATAAAAATAACCAAGTGTGAGTAACTGCCTATTTTTATGCATCATTACTATAAATAGTACGGGAGGTAATGAAGGTGTAAATTGATATTTGGATCGATGCAAGCTGCCTCAAGTGCTAGTGTACATTTCGAGTCGTACAGACGCGTACTGAACTGGAGGAGCTGTTTAAAACATTTGTATCTCGTTCATAGGGCTGTGACATGCTGCGACTTATTAATATACATAATAATATGCAAAATACGACGGTATAATGATGACAACGGCGATAATATTAATACTAATATTACTTGAGTAGATTTCATCGATTGTCCAAAAACTCTAATTTATATTATGAAAAATATGTAGGTATCTATAGAAAATAATTTTTCAAGTATAAGAACAATGACTTTGATACACAAATTACTAAAGCAGCATGTATCGAAGGAGATACAGAAAGCGTTTTTACAGTACATTAAACAAATACGCACTTGTGGAAATAAATCATTGCAAGGATTTACAATTTCAAAGAAACGCTACAAATACATCGCTAAGTTTTGTCACTGTTTTATAGCTGTCAAACGTACATTCAAGATTGAATACAATGTTTAATTTATTTCTTTTAAAGTTGTTCATATGGCTTCCGACAACCCTAATGCTGGGGGATTAGTGATTCCTCCGCGCAGCGCCGAGTCAAATAAATCTGTGCGCTTGCGCACCAATAAATCGTCGAACATTATTTTTGTTACCAACTCATTAGGGTCATTGCCTGCTCATTGACTCTTAAAATATGATATCTTTATCTCAATGTTTTCTTTACCGCGCTCGCTTGCAAATTATACATGTCACACCAAACCACATATTATAATGCTCCAACGACACCATACCGTTTAGTGGTATTTTCGAGCACGGCTTAAATGAAATGTCTTGCAGCTGTACAATTTATAAATTGAACGCATTTTAAAATAACATCGTTTTTTTTAGATCGCATAATATGAGTTGTTGCGATATTCTCAATTTAATATTAATATTATAGACGCTGAAATAACTGCACGTTTCCACATCAAAATTACCTAAACCTAACTTTTTTGTCACAATTTAGTGTGGAGACACATTAAGCCTCAAAAAAGGGACACTCAGTACTCTTTTTTTTTAACTCAACAAAAGATTGATGGTAATTGTTTAAATTTGCACATGGAAAACGTACAATTTAAAATAAAAATTCACCCTAAACTATACTCACTATACTCACTAAACTATATTCACTATAATCAATACAAAATATAACCAATTTAAGAGAATATTATTAATACAACTAATTGAACTATATAATTTTCGGACGCATCTATCTAGGAGTATTAGTATTTTTGCATAAACTGTAAAATTCCAAAGGTCTACTTTGGTTTAATACGCGCACAATACATTTAATGATTTGACAATCAAATAAACACGCAACAATCACAAAACGCGAGGGTGACCGAAAAAAATATTGCAGTTTTTCAACTTAACGCCGATTACGCCCACAATAGTTTATTGAGACGAAATGAGAGACGGGAGACCGAATGGATGGAGTCGTCAAGCCAATCGTCCGTGAAACTACTCTTGACATATTTCATTTGCCCCGAACGCGTATCGTATTGCATGACAGAGTGCGTATTAACATCGATCCCGATACAAATAATTTCGTCAGGACAGCTCCAGATGTGTCTTTATTGACAGTGGAGTATTAACATTAGTGTCTATAATGTATATTCTTAGAAGTATTTATGATAGCTGAAATAAAATATAGAAATGTGAAAAAAGGTTTATTTGTTTGAATAAATAAAATCGTACGAACATACATATATCGCGTCAGGTCCCTTGCGGGGTAGGCAGAGAGCACAGAGTGTCAAGTATCCCTATTCTTACAGACCTGCTGTGTTTCTTCCACATTCATCACTCTCTTCATACATGCACGCTGGTTTCGGAGACCTGTTAGAATACCTCAAAAAAATAGTAAATACCTACACTTTATTGTAACACCTAAAATCTCTTGGTAGATTGTATAAAAAGCGGACTTATTACATAGTAGTACTCTATCAGTCAGCCCTTGGTAATGGTTAGCTAAATACCAAGTGCTTCAAATTTACTTCGATAACCGTAATATACTAATGATAAGTTAAGTACATTAAATATAGCTGCACACCAATGAAGCACATTAATTACAGGGACTGCAGACGTGTTAAGTAAATTAAATTTGGCAGAGAACCAATTAATCAATCATTACTTGTTGATATTCTATTTCCTCAATGATCGCAGTACTATCGCTTTTAACCGAAATTAGACCAATTTTGTTTGTAATGTGAGTAAATCCAACTTGCGTCGTTATGGAAATTATCAACATCATTAATATAAATTTATTTATAAGTTATAATACCTACGTTCTTTCTTCAATTCTTTTCTTAACTGAGACAAAATCGTTAGACGTCACATAAAACAGTGACAGACAAAGGAATAGTAAATAAAGAAAAGCGCTTCAAATGGAAATAATCCATTTATTTAATTACAGAATACGATTAATATCACAAATTCTTCTACTTCTGAATATTCTAATTAGAATGTCGTGGTTGACTGGACCATGTAGAGCAGGTATACACCATCGTCATTCTCTTTAGCAAGGTGAACTATCTTTACACTATTCTGTTTTTCCAGGTTTTTTGCTTGTCGAATGCGGAAATTGTAATGCAGAAATTCACTTATCCATACATTTAAACATTGCACGGATTCAACAAGTAGCGCCATTAAATTCACCCTAGTATAGCATGATCATTATATAAAAAATAAATAAAAATAAAATGGCAATTCGTTTATGAAACATAAATATAATAATATAATATATAAAACTATAATTAGCAAACTAATGTGTATAATAATATTCCCTATTCCATACCGGGACTTAAACGTAACTGTTTAAACTTGGGAATGTAATACACTCCCCTGCTTACCTCTTCGGGGGTTACAATCGTGATGTTATATTTCTTCACCAAACAAATAATATTAGGTACATTATGCTACCCTTAGAACTAACCATGTTAGAGATTGTAGATGTCACATATATGTAGATAAGTCGCGACACGCGTTTTGTGCCAACAGCTCGTATCGGCGAAGTTTAAATGAAAAAGCGCGGTTTTACTCGTCGTTCAACAACTATCCAATATTACAGTTTTTCTAATGTAAATTTAGGAATAGATTACAGTAATCATAACCCTTCACTTAAAAATGTGTGTTAAATAACATTAAACATGATTTTGCATCTTGTATTATTAAAGTGGTTGTCGGACTCAAAGGCAGGAAAGCTAAACACAGTCATTTGCGATTGTTCCTTTAAACGACCGGTAGTAGAATTTGTTTCAAATAACTACTTCCTTCGGAAGAGTATTTGAAATTATTTTACTTTTTAAGATAATTTTCCCCAACCCGCATGCCCAGCGTAGGGATTGTGGCCAAAAACCTCTAACAGGAGGCCTATGTCCAGCAGTGGACTAAGATGTGCTAATGATGACTACCTCTCCGGTCTTTATAGCTAAGTGTGGAAGTTCTATACTTTGACAATAGCTTGTATGTTGAAGGCTTGTAGATTAGCAGCTTTTAAAATTGATAACTTAACGCGTATTTACGTGTCATTACATATTGCAACAGTGTGGTAGCTTCAGGGCTACTAAAACACCAAGCATCCTCAAGTGGAATAAACTAACCTGTATTCGGTATTGAAGTACAAAATTTTTGATGCCTTACATTTGGTATACGAATCTAGTTGTTATTGGGAATAAAAACATTTTTCGCGTTTTTCTTTACGGTAATCTGTATACATTCATATGCATTTATATATTAATAAAAACATTTTACCTACATACATTAATCCCATCGATATTGCGATTGGAAACTAAAATAAAAAAGCGCGCGTATCACTGACAATCCGCCGACGTACAGCGGCACGTAACATTATTTATTTTACGCGGGCCGATGGCGCTCGTGTTTTTACAGCGCTTTTAGCAGCGCCATGCTGCGTGCAAACAGTTTTGCAGGCTTAGCGCTGTTGTCGCTGAGCCGTACATCTGGGTTAGAAAATATGCGGATATTTCGACAGGTGCAACATTGTATTTTTTTAATTCCATTCCTTTTTTTAATTTTATTTACACATTCCGATTGGTCGGACTTTTATGATTTAAAATTTCGATTAATATGATAGCAGCGACATTTTTGAATTTTCAAGATATTTTTAATAAGAATAATCTCAGCCATGTAGAAACAGTAAACGAAATTTCAAATATGATGTACATTATTTTATTTATACACTTATTTACATGCTAACCTAAATATCATATTTTAGACCAATATTTCTAGTTTGGAAACCGTATTAGATATTTGAACAAAGAAGGCTAGCAATATATTCCTAATAATATGTTAATACCCATATTATCTTTGTCATGTCCTGACAACTGTTCAGTTGGTAATAATATCGAACATAGCGAAGCTGTTGCAAAGTATCTGGTTTTGTGGTCGAACACGAAAAGCAGTATTAGAACACCTATTCCCAATGCAATTCGCACAATATTGTGTTATTGCCAACGATTTTCAAACGTAGGAAAACAAACCGTAATGCGTTGAAATAGAGCTTATTATTGCTGCTTTGAAACCATATTGTGTTAAGCGCCTAGAATACTAGGTGTCTGACAGATATCCTTCTTATGTTTTGATCGACGGAATGTCTTGTGTTTTGATCGCAGGATTTCGCACGGCTTTACCAAAACAATTTATTTCAATGAATGGAGCTTGGCCGACGATGTTTAACATTTATAATCGTGGGTAATCTCTATTTATTGACTGTTGAAAATTCACATTAACAACCACTCATTCCGTGTACATACGAGAATGAAGTGTAATATTCATGTATTCTAAATTATATACATATTTTACAGAACGAATTCGATATAAAACACTTCGTACATAGGAAATGTCTTCTTGAGTTATGTTAATAAACGTGTATAGCGTGTATAAAATAACTCAAGATGACATTTCCTATGTACGAAGTTTTTTAATATCGAATTTGTTCTGTAAAATATACAAATTGATAGTCCTTGATATATAAAACTTGATAACAAGGACACAAAAATATTTTTATTCTTCCACATATCTCAAATACGTGTTACAATGACGTAATTCCTATTTTAAAATACTGTGTCTTTAAAGTAAGAAATATCTCTCTCTAGCTCCACGTACTTAGTACCCTACATGACGTATACCGATTTAAAACACTTTTCTAAGCAATGTTAAGTTATTATCATTACAATTTTCACTGGCCCGTTCGTCTAGTAGTCAGGGAGTCTAAATGCTGAGCTGTAGGTTGGGAGTTCGATTACATTAAAATAGAAGTCTAAGTTTCGTTACTTGTACTACTTTCTTACATTTGCATGTAGGTATGTCATTTATAGCTATTTGAGATGGGATTCAGAAGATATCATGGAGACCACCTATAATCAAATATTATCTGTGACGTTTACTGCTGTTGTAACCCAAGGTACAATAACCAATTAACTTAGTAGTGAAACATAAAATTTTAGTAACTTAATATTTCGTTTAGTTAATTTTATTATCCATGAACAAACAACTATTTTGCTAAATCCATTTCATCTCATAAACAAGCATATCCGCGCAATAAATGTAAAATACAATTTGCGTAAATACGATGTTAAATAAAATCAAATATTCAATGTAATAATGCAACAATATAACCAGCGTAATATAACACGTTAGATATAGTTTAGTTTTCATGAAATGAACAATGGTTTTATAAAGAATATTGTCCATTGTAAACAAATATACCAGTAAAATAAATATCGCGTGTTTGTTACTAAATATGATTATAATATGAACACGTTAGCCGCAATATTCACCGCAATGAATATGCGATCGCCCTGTTCGAATAATGAACGTATTTTACGGTCAGCCGGCAGGGTTGCTAAATTGCCTTAAATTTAAATTAAACTAGGAATCGCAGTTTTATTAGTGTCATCAATCAAACAACGCTCTATTGGTACGGGTATAAGAGACACGGGATAATAGCCCCTAAAGCTGACTTCCTTAAGGTCCTAATAGCTTCCAGTTATTATTCAGTCAAATAAACAGGGTTGTACGGTGCCGGATATTAATGGTAAACTAAGATCCGGCACGTGCAATTCAGTGGTTAAATTTAATAAATTTGACTATAAACTCTAGGATTATTTTGGTTTTCCTTTATATATAAACCTAATCATACAAGACGAATTTCGTTTGTCTTTTTTATTGTAGACTACGACTACAACAATTATAGATGATTGTTTCGCGGAGTGATCGATAGGTCCTGGGTTCAAATCCCGCGTCGGGTACTACTGGATTTTTCTAAGTTAAATTTTCTAGTAGTGGCTCGGAGTTTGGATATATATGTATATGTTGTATATGCCCGGTGTATGTCAATAGCTTCACCTTTTATTCCAGTCCAGACTTAAGTATAATACGTAAAATACGGAAGTATGCTACACTCCTCTGCCAACCTCTTCGAGGATTACGGGCGAATTGTTAAGTTTTTACATTACAACGAAAACCTAATCAAGAAAATACACGATTATTAAATGTGCATACTGAGCTGTATATTCATATCGGGGCGGAGTTAGAATACATTCCCAGACTACTTGCCAGTATACAGGGTGTCGTAAGAGGCGACTAAACCCGGCGCTGGCATAACCTTACAGCGGAGGCCTATGTCCACCAGTGAACTACAATAGGCTGATGACGCCTGTGCTTTAAAGATGAATGATGAAGCTGTGAAAACTGCACATCTCAAAATTCTCCTTAATGCTCTCTAATTCTTTTGGATTGTGCCAAATAGCACATGATCAGATGATTGCAAACTATAGCCTTAATCTGTCTCATTCTGAGAGGAGAATCGTGCCCAACATTGAAATTATAACAGTGATGATAATCACCATTAAAGTGTGGTAGTGCTTGTACAAACTTCATAAACAACTCGTCACTCTAATAAATGTTTATTCCAAACTATTGACATCCCGACTATTGTCGTCCCTCGCAGAGGTTTTATTAAATGCCCCCCACAGCGACACAGAGTCACTCTCGCCACCATGTGAATCTCTACTTCCGGCTCTCATTTCATTAATCGTGTTTGGCTTCTTTTTTCTAACCGTACTCTTCGTTAGCCAATGTTAAATACAATTTATAAATAATGTTACATTATTTCAAGATCTATACAAAAAACATCATGAAAGTTCCATTCAACATTTCAGCGTTAAAGCCTACCCTCATTTTTTGAGGTATTTTGCATCAGGCTCGAACTTTAGCTATTTTCGTAGCAAGCAGGGAGTTTTTAATGCTACGGCTACGGTATTTGTGTGTAGCTAATGTCAATACTGGACAAAGTAAGAAATTACATTTTTGGAACACATTTACAATAATATCTATGTATAATTTTTGTAGGCTCACTACTAACGATTTTTTCTCTACATTTCATGAAGGTCCAAATTTCATGAAATGAAATGTGTAAATATATCTCAATTTATAAGGAATAAAATGAGAATACAAATGCAGGTCTATTTATTTACAACTTTCTCCTTGTTTAAGTGTGTTAACTTTTATATGGTATCAAGCTAAGTAGCCGTATATGCCTTAAGGAGCTTCGATAAAGGTGCATTCGGTAATATTTTTTCAGGAATATGGAGGTGTTTTCGTCAACGTCGCGCTCTGATGGGCGACATTAATCTTCCTCCCTCCGCGCCGCATGATAACTTGATAGCGAGCCTTGTTTTTCATGGAAGTAAAACACCCTCGTTAGTCGCTTTTAAGGAAAATAATCAAAAATTCGTTAGTGGTACATATACAAACTTAATAGTGTTAAACATATTATTGTAAATTTCATTGCATTAAATACTGGACATTTTAACAGATAATTTATTTTTGGCAGTGGACACATATAAACATGGTCACGCCTATTTTCCATAGGTGTAAATAGGGACTACGGTTTACCACCTCCCACGTTCACAAAGCCATAATGATAGTGCGGTCACGAATAATAAAAGCAACAACATCGATTCTACTGTAGTACCGAATATATTTATTCGAATAAATTTGGCCGAGCAAACATTAGTGTCGATTTCGGAAGCATTAAAAATTGTCGTGTCCCCGTTACTTGACGGAGCCCAACCGACCTCACAATCCTGCAATAATATATTTAAAGGATTAGCCCCGTCGCAATATCGCGACCCTCTCCTACGCCCCGCTGCGCTGCCCGCTATTCAAATAATGGAAATTATTTCCACATATGCGCACCTAAATAAATATCATTCTGTTGTCATTATTGAACACCCACGACCTTTCTCTACAGCTATTTTCACCCGTTCTCTCGCGGTTTCGCTGACTAGCTTAGGACCTGAACTAGCTCGCGACTTTATTAGCATCGTATTGCTCCCTGGAGACTGTAATCTCATTTCGTAGGTCTCGAGTTGAACGTGAAAATCTCGCGAAAAAATTGTTTAGCATATTCAGTAAATTCGCGTCGGTTACCTATGCCTACGAAATATGCGTCCATGTGTATTCGTGAAATTTATGTTTCGAAAAATAAAAGCTCGTATATGGGGTGGAAACGACCGTTTATGTTCACTTAACCGAGGAAAGAGGGTATTATTTACCGTTTCGGCTGGGTGAACACGCCACAGTGAGTGAGACAAATACCGCTGCCGGCACAATATTTATTGCAGTCGCTACGTGGATTGCGCAATTTATCGCGGAGGTGTCGTCGGCGATCGATCGCCGGCTGACGGACGCGCGCCATACATCAGCGCGCGCGTTATCTGTGCTCACGGCGACTTATCGCTCGTCACTCCGCCTCCGGCCTCGGCCTCCGCTAAATAACAACATCGATTCATCGGAGCCTCCGCGGCATGTCCCGGCGCCCGCTCATTTATTGCGGCCGGACCGAAGTACGAGCGGCAAGCGGCGAGCGCGCGGAGGCGTCCCGCCCAATCGCGACGCTCGTTTATCTTCATTTCGCGGCCGCAATTAGACGGGTCGTTGGCTGCGGCCGGGCGGGGCCGTCGCCTCCGTTATCACTACGTGGCTCGAATACGCCGATGCGCCACGACGCTCTGTCAACTTCGTAATGAGTAAAGTTAATGGGTATCCACGCAACGCACGCGACTCCGGACTCCGAATCTAGTTAAAACTTTTCAACCTCCCTAGAATAAGTTGAAACGAGTCAACTCTGCAAAATTTTTATAGCGAAATATTTTTTTGCAGGTATGGTTCAAGAATCGAAGAGCGAAATGGAGAAAACGTGAGAGGAATGCCATGAACGCAGCCGCGGCAGCAGCAGCCGATTTCAAGAATGGCTTCAGCACCCAATTTAATGGCCTCATGCAACCATTTCCCGACACGGACGCCCTCTACTCGTCATACCCGTATAACAACTGGGCGGCCAAGGTGCCGAGTCCGTTAGGTACAAAAAGCTTCCCGTGGCCCGTCAACCCTCTCGGGTCGGTCGTTCCGGCGAGTCATCACCAGGGTTCGGTGAACTGTTTTAACTCGGCAACTTCAATGGGAGGCGTGGGCGGCGGTGGCATGGCGGGCGTCGGCGGATCCGGCGGCGTAGGCGGCGGCGTAGCGCCCTGTCCGTACACGGCGCCCCCGAACCCGTACAGCATGTACCGCGCCGAGCCGTGCCCGGCGATGTCGTCGTCGATCGCGTCGCTGCGGCTCAAGGCGAAGCAGCACTCATCGGGGTTCGGCGGCGGCTACGGCGCGGTGTCGCCGGTGTCGCGCGCGGGCTCGGCGCCGCTGT
>DWDV01001285.1:0-13647 GCA_018245615.1 Mimoniades ocyalus | reverse complement strand
CATTATTGTAACGTTTCTTAAGGACGTCACCTGGTCAGGGTTTCTATAATATAATAATACTTCTATTTGCATTATTGTAACGTTTCTTAAGGACGTCACCTGGTCAGGGTTTCTATAATATAATAATACTTCTATTTGCATTATTGCACTTTTTTACCCTGCTAAAGTTTTAAATATAATGTGATGTTAAAATCTGACAACATATATATAAATATATTAATTAAGTACTGTAGACACGTAACATCACGCCTGTAATCCCCCAAGAGATAGGCAGGGGAGTGTAGTACACTCCCACGTTTCACCAGTTACGTTTATTTCTCACTATGGAATAGGTGGTGGTGAGCCTATTGCCATACGCCGGGCACATTTCCAAACTCCGAGCCACAACTAGAAAATCAAAATTAGAAAAAATCAGTAGCGCCCGACCCGGGATTTGAACCCAGGACCTCCCGATCGGCAGTCGTGCTTGCAATCAATACGACCAACGAGGCAGTCAAGTACTGTAGACAAATGAAATGCAGAGTGCACTGCACTCGATCTGTTATGGAACATAGAAACAAAAAGTGGTAGCGTTAAATAGTGAATAATAATAAATAAGATACTCTAAGTGTGCGATAATGGCCCAGCGTTTATTAAATAAGAAAACGTAACGTAGCACGGCAAGAAAAAGACAAAGAAATGTACATAGTTTCTGCGCTTAGGCGCTCCGGGTGCTGCGATTGTAATATTTCCACATTGTTGTGTGTTACTAAAGAGTTATGGCTACAGCTGTACACATGATAATATGAAAGTATATTTCTGGCTTATTTTAATGATTAGCTACGTCTTCTAGAAAATTGTTGTCTTAGGGTCTTCTGAAGGAGAAATTCTCACATCAAATACATTAATAGGTACATTACTGAATTGCGTCAATTTATTTTTATGTAACCACAAACTAAAATATAACAAAACAATCTCATTGATGCATTGCTTTAGCGCCATAACTTGGAAATTGTTTAACTCTTCGGATTATTATATAAATCACGCATAAAAAGGAAAAGATTAAATTTGTACCGGATTAATTCATGTTATGTTTTTTCGGAATTGACCGACTAATTTGGGGTCGATCCGAGGTCCTTCTTCACGTGCTCCCGCCGACTATGGGGATGTCGCGGCGGAGACTGCGCGCCGCCGCGCGCGTGCCGGGGCTTGGTCGTTGAGGTGTGAAGTAACGTCGACAGTCTGGGGAAGAATATAATTTCCTTTACCTCTTTAATTAAGTATAATTAAACAAGTAACAGTCAAATAAATCGTAAACGTAACATCACGCCTATAATCCCCCAAGAGATAGGCAGGGGAGTGTAGTACACTCCCACGTTTCACCAGTTACGTTTACGTCGAATGAATGGTGGCCTAACTTGCTTATTTTGAGAATTATGTGGTGACCTTAGTGTATCTATCGAACGACTCTATCGTCGTTCTGGATTCTGTCGCGTATAGAAATAACGAGCATCGCGCGGTCCGCAGCTAGTACGGCGACTTTGTGTTTGTGTGTTAGGCTCTTACTAAAGGACCACGTCTTGTAACCCTATACTTGATAACTCACATAGCCCGAATATTTTCAACTTCAGGCAATGAGGTATGTTGGAAGACAAGATATTTTATAGTTTCCCGTAAGCTGACCATCAGCGTTGGATTTATCGACTAATCTCTCTCCCGTAAAAAAAAAGTTAGATTTATGCAATTGAATCGTTTGCCCTAAATAATACTCGTCTGAAACATCGAGGGCCGTGCTGTCGACAGCCGCCGCTACCAGTGTGATGTAGACGTTATACATAATTTCTGTCTTGTCCATGTTTAGTTTCAGCAAGAAATGGCTAAATTTAAATATCGATTTTTTAATGAGCTTTAAGCTCACAACAATGTACCAACAACACAAGATGTGTACCAACAGAAAAAGGAAAGTTGGATAATTAAAGCATTATAAATACGATAATCCAAGCACACTACCACTTGATCTGTGGGTTAAAAAATTGCGCAACCAACCAAGTACAATCTATCGTACCTCGTTCCAAATTTGTCGTGATATATGTGAAGGATAACATTACAAAATAAATTTCTACACGGTTTCATCGGGAACACCTATTGTTTGCGGGTTCAATGGGAACATCTATTTAGACTGAATAAAACGGACGCCGAGGGGTCTCGCAGCGGGCGGTGGAAACACAATTTCGATCAATCTGCATAAACGTCGTAATAAAGCGATCGACAATCAGCGGAGTTTGTTTTTTTCGTGTTGATACGAGTGCCCACTAACGCCCGTAATAGACCGCGAGAGCGCAGCCTGCCATAACACCTGTCATGGCGTTACATGTTGAGCTTCGAAATGTGTCAATGTTTTTACTGGGCACATTATGGTATCGCAAATAGATATCCGGATAACTACATAGATTAGACACAAGATGATCCTGTCAATAATAAAACCCGAAAATCGATAAATCCATATTTGGACGCCCATAACTATGTTTGTACAATACCCTAATCCCAAACCCCTCGCGACCCTAATCTGGGCTCCAAATCCCGGCGCCAACCCACGTTACAGCGATACTTTGTATTTGTCCCTCTATCGGTAACTTAATTCTGAATCACTCAAGGTTTGCAAATACCTTGAATGTCGAAGTGTTAACATTATAAATTAAAATGAAGTGTCGCATAAAAAAAAATCTAACTTAAGATGCGTCGTTAAAAATTACGAGTACAAGCGCTATAAATTTGTTTTTCAAAATAACACTGGCATGTAATTGAAATATAGTCGAGTTATAAAGCGTTAAATATAAATGATTACGTAATTCGTTTTCTATTATTTCAATTTACCCTATTTTTTAACAAGAACCAATAGTCCAACTCTTAGTAAGTCATCATCCATACTAGTATTATAAATTACCATTAGGTTCATTATAATACATAACATGATAAGAAGCGAAATATACCTCTCAGTGGCAATAACTGAAAGGCACGAAGTCGTAAAATGCTCTCTGAAATGTACAATTGTTTTTGAGGTTAATTAGGTTTCTGAACAATAATATTTTAAAATACATTTATCATTTGATGAATTTTTTTCATGTACTCCGATTAATATTTATTCTCAAACGTTTTCCTCGAATTAAGTTCACCGTAAAGAGATTCCGTTTTCACATTCCGCCTTTAATTAACTGTAGCTAATAAACTTTTCAGTTACGATAACCAATAAACGTCTTGCTTTAATATCTATTTTATATCCAATAATGTTGGCCTTGCTTGGTATAATATATCTTAAATGGGAAACATTTCACAAAATTAACATTATCCATGGAAGTTGCCGCCAATTAGGTTAGCGGCACAACGTCTAGGGCGGCACGCGCCGCGCTGGCTGCTCGCTGCCCTCGGACACCCACTTCACATCTCTATTTACATATCCAGCCAACAGTCAACTCGTGCAGCGCCGGGAAAACCTACAAAGGCTAAGCTTAATTGTTTCCTTGACTGTGCAATGCAACCCCTTACAATAGCCGCCATTATCTACGCAAGGGCTCACTTACGTGTGATGTGATAATAAGCTTTCCTTATCGTGTTCATTTAACATTGCTTGTTTATTTTTATTTTACGTGTCCCTACAAGACGTTTGCACTCTGAAGCAACACTGAACAATTAGGTATTTCTATGACTGGGTGTTGCTATTAATATTCACTTTATTAAATGTCTTTGCAGCAATTCATTTCTATCATATGGGCTTATGGCAAATTAGATTCTTAGCCAATCTGCTTTGATGTGAAATGGCGGAGTACGCTCTAAGTATTTCCCAGTTATTAGAGTACCGCGAAATGCATAAAACTTTTATGCCGATCGACCCACTTACATATTTCATTTCGATCGTCGTCTCGCCCTACCGGCTGAGGTCGGAGAACTGCTAACTGACAAATAATCACATCGATCACATAATAATCACATAGATCACATTCCACTGTAAGTAACGTTATCTTTAAAGTTATACTTCTAGTTTTTAGCGTAAATATGCCGAAACGGTCAATACCTCTGTATGTACAAAACTCACCTGTCTAAACATTATTTAAACAATTCACTTCTAATTACATTACACGAACGAGGTGAAGTGCAAAAAGCTAACCTATATTAGGACCTCACACATTCAAACTCCTCTGGTCGTAAGCACACACAACATAATAATTCAAATAACCTTTTAATTATAATATCATTGAAAGCGACATCATTAAAAGGTCAGACCAGACATACATTAAGCTAGATTCTTTGAATTATGAAATACTGTACTAATCATCAAAGCCTTTTGATTGACAAAAATGACCAGGTTGAAAGTGATGTTTCTAAAATCTTCATTATAAACTTGTCCGCGTCTTGTCCGTGATCACTTCTGCTAAACGGCAATGCCCTATGTGGACAAACCCATCCTCGCCATGGGTTATTTTTATTCTGTAGCTTTTTAAGCCTTTAATGAGATAAGAACACTTATACCTAACTTCGGCTAACTTAGCTTCAAATTTCTGTCTCTTTCGTGGGTCGAGTGGGTGCAAGTGTGAGCTTCCTATCAACAAGTCTTGGATTCAAATACCGGGTTGAGTACTACTGGATTTTTTAACTTAGAATTTCTAGTAGTGGCTTGGAATCTGGTTTTGTGCCCAGTGTACAAGAATAGCTTCATCATCTATTCCATAGTGGGACGTAAACGTGACTGGTGAAGCGCGGGAGTGTACTACACTCCTCTGCCTCTCTTTTCGCATATTACAGGCGTGAAATTACTCTTCTTTTTAAATTATTAATGTTATATTGGTAACAATGTCCCTTCCGTTCCCCAAGTACGCGAAATACATCAATAAAAGTGACTTGCTTAAGTCACTTTCTTAAACATTTTCATGAAACGAAGATATGGAGCCAAATGGGTTACAAGCTATTGAGTCATAGCGTTGTTTAAATTCACAACGACTCGACATGAACTTCATTTTAATGGACATTTATGAATAATGTGTAGAACGTGCTTTTTATAGACAAGTAGAAAAACAAACCATGTATAATGGTCACTGGAAAAATATGTTGCTCATATCGAAACTAAACAAATAATGGTAGGTCGTAAGTAGACAATAAATATAGAGAAATATTCAATTCATTGTATTTTCGTAATGATAGTTAAATTGGCTGCCACTTCTTTGCAGACTAATAAATCTATTATCTGCATTGTACCTGTATCACTGGTGACCGTCATTTAACGCCAATCTATTCGCATTCTGTAAATATTATTAAGGTGACATGTATAAAAATTTATCTTCTATATATAAAAAGTTTCTTACATCATATAACATACTCAATATAACATAAAATACCATCACGACTGTATTTACGCGAAGGGATAGACAGAGGAGTGTAGTGCTCGGACTTTTCACCAGTTATTCCCAAGTTTAGTCCCATGGAATAGGCAAGCCTATTGTCATACACCGGGCATGAATGTATACTCGGTGATACTACTGCCAATTACGAGTTAAGAAAACCCGTTAATGCTTTACCCGATTCAGAAATCGAACCCAGGATCTTTTCCAAATAAAATCTGTATATACTGGTACATTATGGTATAACTTACTTAAGTAGCTCAATGTCTGCACTGAGGACCATCGCGAACAGTTGTTACTAAAATTTGATTTTGTGCAAATACCTCATTTGATCAATGAACAGTGTATATCTACGTAACAGTACTTCTGGATTTGAACAAGTGTCGGTACTTAAACATAATATGTACGGGTATGTCCAAAATATTTAAACTCTTTTAGACATAACGCAAGAAGCGAATTACTTTTTGTTTTAGTACGATGATTGCGTTTCTTTTCTTGCAATAATTTAATTGGAAATTGTCATTTTGAAGGTAATTAGAAAATCTATTCTAAACTTAATCTAATCTAAAATGTAACCTGTGCCTCTATCCATTAAATTTATATACTTTCCTTCGCTTGTTTTCTATGGTATGCATATATAATCATTGTATGTTGACCGCAACCCAATGTGATCTGTTATTTTTAAGCAGAAATGTTGAAAATTTCAGAAAACCTATCAATGGTAAAAATAAATATGTAGGTTGTTTTATGCACATTCAGTAGATAAATTCACTCGATGTAATAATAATAATAATTTAAATTAAGCTTAAGTTTGATAGGATAGTAGGATATGGAATGCCATAAGAAATTCATAGACTATGTGAGATTTTGGCAATGAATCTTAACCTAATCATGAAATACCAAAAACTAAGAACTGCCAGTTATTTGACAAAAAAAAAATATGTATTACTATGTTCATTATAAGTGTAGAATAGCGCAAGTTCACTGTTCTCACCAACTGTCTTAAACAACTATCTTAAACATTTTCATTCACCAAACCGCGTAGTGATTTCACATTTGTTAATGAATTACACTTGATAATTCACAGAAGTAAACTATTGTTGCAAACAATGAAAACTTTGCAACTAACGGAGGACTAACGAAAGCGAAGGATATTACGTAAGAAGACCCCGGGCTGCGGGTGTGACGAGGGCGTAGCTAACAATGATAAAGTTTTCAATTTACAAACACGAAACACCAACAATATTATCTTTCTTTATTTATATTAGTATCTTAATCTTTTAATAAGTATCCGGAAGCGGCATGCGTGTACGTAGAGAGTCATGACTTTAAAAGAAGCACCTGAAATTTGTATGGATATATATAATTGACATTCGGTGCCCTCTGCCTACCCCGTTAGGGACCTGGCGTGATGGTGTAATAATAAAAACACAGTATTTTAAAAGTATTATAATGAACAAAGATAACGCGCACGTAGACAGCTGTTGGAACGGGGTGTTTGAGTGTTCAGGTCAGGTTCGAATACATTCAGCTGGGTTTCGGGGATAATTTAATTCCTCCATTCATGGAGGTGCGAATTCGCAAGTGCGTATCAGAGGGCGCGCCGCCTTTACCTCTCCCCCGCGCTCTCCAGCATGACGTCAACGGCCCACCGCACCACCCTATTATAAATATAGCCATGCCGATAGCACGCCACAGGTTTCGGCCCTTTTAACTCGACGGTTTGTCTAAAAATCTTAACCTCAACTTTTTCGAATGCTTGCTTTAACTAAAAAAATAGAACTAAAAAAATTATATCAAAGGGCCAACTACCACTGGTGCATTAGTAAATTAGAGCATAACTCATCAAACTAAGACAACTAGTTGTCAGCAAAACCGACAGCCACGCTAATGTTTTACATATTGAGCCAACGTTAATAAATTAATTGGAATATGTTTGCAGTAAAACTCCGTTATGAATTTATTATCAACTCCATTACATATCAATCTAGTTTCAAATTTGAGTTAGTGGACCAATCAACGATAGTTGTAGAGGAAAATCAAACAAATGTTACTTATTCAACATCGGAATTGAGTGGGCGCCGTCCTCTGGGCCACCGACGACCGCCGGGTCAGGGACGAAGGGTCACTGATTTGCTCGTACGCACCCGTCTTATAATTACAATTTGTAGTTTGTAATATGCACAGACACGTCACACGACAGGTGTTTTGTTTTAAGTCTGCGACTACCCCAGTTAGCTATAGCTATGTTGGTCATCATGATATTACCATTATCATTAAAAAAATAAATTTAAATTAAAATTTAATTTATATTAGAAGCGCTTTTTATGACAAAAATATATTGTAGTTTGAGACGGTTACCTCGAGATGACACTTTATAGCTGTTATAAAGACTGTCGGTGCTTTTCCGCGTAATTACGCTTTACTGCACGTAGAATGCAGCTCAGCCCCGACTGCGAGCGTCATGGCGTCTGAGCCCCCGCTCTCGCCGACATAAAATTAGCGAAAGACCATAAATGTTAAATTTACAAGAAAAATGTCGTATGCTATAAATTTTTTTCCGTATGCATCCATTGTTTGATAAAAAGAATAAAAAATGCATATTGAAAAAAAAGTAGGTACTTTGTATTAAAAAAATGCCTCTAAAATTCAACAAATTGAAATGAAGAAAATTAATATAAGTTTTTAATGTCTCAACAAAATTGCTGTAATGGGCACACATTATAGCAATTTTGTTGAAACATAACAAATTTATAATAATTTTCTTCCATTTCAAATTTAACCTTGTTATAGTTTTAGTAAAAGGCCTGAAAGAACTTACACATTCACAGGCGCACCGTAAGATAATTTTTCAGGGTTCGCTTGTGGATGAACCATTTACTTACTAAAAAGTCGTAAAACGGTTAGCTACGGTTTTTTTGACTCTCTCACCCACTCATACCACCAGTGGAACACGGGTCTTCTCTCAGAATGAGAGGGTTGAGGCCACAGTCTGCGCTTGTATTACTATATTCCAGTTTGAAGGCTATGGTGGGCAGGTTGTAAAAAGAAATAGATATGCCAGTTGTAATGCTCGTCATTATTATGCTATCACCTGAACTGAGCCAACACGCCGCACCTTACTGAACCAATGAGTAAGACATTATATAGCAAGTTACATTTTCTGGTGTAATAAGATTACACTATAAAGTAACGTACACAGGGCTTAGGATTTACTCCTTGTAATCTTAATATATATAAATTATGTGTCTCGTTGTTTGTACGCGATGAACTCTTAAAATACTGAACCAATTTCGATGAAATTTTGTAGATATGTATTGTTTGGTTCAGTTTAAAAGATAGGCTAGTTTTTATCTCGATTAGGAACACAATTTTTTTGACTGCCAATTTAATTTTTTTTTAGATAAACGGTTTAATAGATTTTTAAGTTCTATAAGTTTTCAAGAGACGGCGATGAGAATTACACAACTTATCTCGCACTATATTATTTGTACGTTAAGTAAGTATTCAATAGGTGGCGCTGAGTTTCAATTTCAATTATTTTTCATGCTCCTATTTTAATTGAATTAGAGATAAATCTATGTATATACCTACATATATAAACCGAATATAATAATCTGTTCATTAATTGGTAGGCGGCACCAACCTCGCCTGGTCAACTAGTTACTATATGTACATAAGTATATATTCAAGATAACTAGCCAATTTTTAAACAAAATTTTGTTAAAGTAATAATAAGTGATTACAGGCTGATCGGGGATTACAGACGTGATGTTACATTACGGTTTTTTTATTATAAGTGCTTATACTAATGTATAATTATAATTGACGTGAGCACTAATATATTTTCACGAATTATACTCACATATTAAAAATTGTTTCTGTTACGGGATACAATAAAAACATTCTATAATGTATTAAAAATGGATACTGGTTTTCCCGAAGTTATTTGGGAGTCTTTATTTCGTCGTGTTTGGTTCAAAAGTTGCATATCTTAACATTTTCCCTTTTGGCTCTACGAAAAAGAATGTAGACAAATAAAACCTTTTTTCGGCCATGTGTCTGTTAGATCATTAATGTACGACTAGAGTATAAAAGCGGACCTGAAAAGCTGCCTTGAGGCACCCCGTATCTACGAGTATTCTATGTTATACATAAAACCGAACTTTTAGATTACTGTTTTTTTGTAGCGGTGCTCTTTTTTGTATTTTTCTTGCGATAAATATTATAGAATATAATAAAATGGTTGTGTTCGGCTCCTCCGTTGTAAAGCTAATTTAAAAATGTCACATGACATACAGAATATTGCGTTTTAACATTTCTATGAATACAGATATAAATGCTGCTGTGTTCTGTGCGAAGTACTAAATGACTTGTGAGTTTTCTACGTAACTCGTGGTGCCTATGTTATCGTTGTTTGTCAGATACATACATTTACATATATACATAATAAATACATTTACATTTACTTTATACGGACGTCACAAATAGGATTTTGTTATGCGTATAGCTGATATCTGAAGATTTCATGTATTTTATTAGATAGTAATTAATTGCGTAGATTTTCACTTGTCACATTGAAAGCAAGAATTGTAATGGAAACAGCTTGATCATTTGCTACAATATCTATGATATGCTAATGTAAGCTACTGGATCGATACATACCTAAACATATAAGTTATGTTTTTTTCATTTCATTTTGATTCATTTCAAGTTCAAGTAATACATCACGATGACAAACATTAAGTAAACCAATGTACAATTTTCTGGTAGAAAATGAATGGAAACAAGAAGATTGATTTGGTAAAACATTATCTAAAAAAGGTACTTTTGTTTTTCACAATGCTTTTTACTAGCAGTTCCAAATACGTTAAAATGCAACTTTATGTAATACATATATAAGGAATGGTAACTTTATTATGTCAAAAACATATGTTTAAGTTTTAATTTATTCTCGTGGGATATCAAATGTTGGACACTTCAATAAACTCCCCAATAGTAGCGCAAATAAATATAAATCTTAATGAAAAAAAAACACAAGGTAAGATAAAAGAAATCCTTGAGTCGACTGCAGACGTTCAGAGCTATCTTATAAATTTGATGAAACTTTTTCTTATTTCCGAAGCGATTTTATTGTTATTCAGAACTGATAATCATTGTGAGATGTACATTATAATACTATTCTTAGCTTGTTTAATTATTTAGCATTTAAAAGCATTTTTCTCTACTTGATATATAATAATCAATCATCTGTAACAATTCTAGTTAAAATAAAAATATATTTCTTCTTAGCACAGTAGTTGATAATATACAGGTGCATGTTAATAATATGTACATAGGTTCATCCATACATCCAGCACAAGTTAGGAGTTCACTGCCGGATACAGGTGTCCTCTAACTGACGTCACTCCACTCGCTCCTGGCGCTTTCGAATCCAACTATGTTCCGATGTCTTCTACAGGTTGTCAGACCACCCGATAGGACAACGACTTTCCTTAATCTCGCTCCTTTTACCGAGACCTCGCCTTTTTACCTTTTTTGTAGGTATTCCATAACCCGAATTTGCTACATTTTTACATTAAACATTTTTTATGACTGGATAATTAATTGTGTATGACTTTTTCGTGATTATTTCTAATAAGCACCCCATCCACGTTCCACGACGTAGTACGCCTCAAAAAAATTTTAGCACATAATCCCTACGCTGGGCATGTGGTTTGGGGAACGCAGAGCACGGCTTCCCAAACCGCCTACGGTGCCACCCGTAGTTGGCTAGGGCTTTAAGTCTTGCTTAGGTAGCCCTCGCCGTACCGCGATCTGCTAGCGCCCGGTTTTAACTTCTCCTACGACACCCTCGTGTCAAATCATGAGTTCGCGGGATGTACTCTGCCTGCCTCGTCGGTCGTGTTGGCTGCAAGTGCGTCTGCCGATCGATAACTCCACCCTGTAGCCAAACCAAAGACTGGAAACTAAGTGCCATGTTTTGTTATGGATGGAACCAATTCCGTAGTTGCGTACATACTTAATGCCATTAGTAATTATAGCTCGTAAGACGACTAAATTCGTTTTCACTGTGCATTACTTCACGGCAACCTACGCCTCGGTAGCTTGCCACAGTAACAAACAACATAAAGCACAAACTTTCGTTTTAACCGTCAAGACAGAAGGCAATGGCGGCCGCCGGCACTTAAGCACAGCTAATTTGTTTTTATTGTTAAAGTTTTCAGGTCTCCGGTAAGTTAGCTCCAAGCTTATGTCAACTACACGCACGAACATATGAGTATATAAGTAGATGCATGCTGTATGTATATTCGGTGTAGTAGGCACTTAAAGCTATTCTTACATCGACACAACGCTACAAAATATATAGGTACATATGTGCACTTCTCAGACTTTTTCATTCGTTTTCAAAAATATATACAAATGTTAACGTTTTCCCAAAATCCGAAGTAGACAAAATGTCGTTACCGAAGGTAGTTCCTACCGTAAATGACATTTGGTAAAACAATTATCGTTCTCTGGCATCAAGAACTTCTTGTTAAATAAACCTACCGGAGTACAAAGCGTGAAACGTCAGCCATCAGCATAAAAATGAGCCTACGACAGCTTACAGAACTTGTTTTTTTCTTCTCTTTCAGTCCAGTTTGATTTTAGGTACACGATAATAATACATAATTACATCCAAAAAAAAAACTATTACTGTTAACAATATATACTATTATAATAATTGATACTACAAGTTAGTCGTTCCATATTCCTAACCTATTCGAGTTTGGTTGTCCACAAAAGCGTATCCGTTTTCTCGTATGCTAGTGTTCTCGAAAAAGACCCTAAAGTTCGATAATGAAATATAAACTCACATATTTCTTAGAATTTTATTGAGCTCTTGATCTATCGATTTTAAATTTCTATCAACTCCGCTTTTTGGATAATATCTATTTTTATTTTTATATTACAATCACCGTTTATTTAGGTTAAAAAGACACAATTTTGATACCGATTTACATAGATATTTACACATTCATTTTTTTGTTTCAGATTTCGACACAGAAACTTTTAGCAAAAAATTACTGGACTTAGATTGTTGAACAATAGAGCTGAGGCCGGAAGAGAAAAGTTCAGTCTGTTGGTGAAGCTAATAATGTGGTCGGGCATGTGCCCGGTGGGTGATCGCCTCGCGCTGTTGACTTAGTAGGAGGGGATGCGCTTGTGGTGGGGGGCGCGGGCGGTGAGCATGCGCGTGTGCTGCGTGGCCACGGTGCTGGCGGCGCTGGCGCTGCGCTCCGCCGCCGAGCCCGCGCCGCGCCGCTTCCCCGCCGAGTGGCGAGGCGGCCGCGAACTGCAGCTTCGCTCGCGCCCGCTGCACGAACTGTTCGAGCCGGACGCAGCGCAGGTCGACGCGGAGAGAGCGTACGAGCCGCACCAGGCCCCCCCGTCTCCCATGCACAACGAACGCCGACGCATGAGAAACAATAAGCGAGCGCCTCGTATACCCCAGCAGATGGCCAGTCAAATGATGCTGCGCGCCGCGCGCTCCGGACGAGCTTACGACGTTCCTCAGATAGGTAAGTTAATATTTCAAACAAATTGCACACAGTTCTTTGAAATCTTTACTTCTACAACTATTCAGTTACACAGTTAAAAGTTGAAGATGAACACTCCAACGAAATGATACGGAATTTATATTAATTTAGTCTCCGTACGAAATTAATTTGACCAAAATATGCCATACTTCATGCAATTGGGCAAATTTTTATTCAGAGAAGAAGGAGACGTAAACATTTACTCCTTCCTATTCGTATTGATGAATATAGAAATGAATGAATGAAAGAGTCAGATGTCTGAAAAAATAAAGATTCTCACGGGTGACAATCGATTTATACTGCTTTACGAAAATTCTGTTGAGAAATGGTCATCGTACCATGGTACACTTTTAATTTTCTACCGTCGTTCTACTACTTCTTAAACCATAATATTATTTGCTATGGCACTTTTTTTTATTTGGCAATAGGCTTGCCTTAGACTGCTATCCCACGTGATGGAAAGCGCGACGCAGCCTGGGATGTAGCATGCTTGCCTAGAAAGTACCTATTCAGGTTTATCTTAAATAATTCCTAGTTATATGAATCGGTAAAAATAGAAGCCGGAAAGGAATTTCCCTCTTTCGCAGTCTGTAGCAGAAACGATTTAGCAAACCGTTTTGTTCTGTTCAGAGGTGTGTATATGAGATGTGGATGGTACCCTGTCGTACGTCTAGACGTCCGATGGTAGAACGGAG
>DWDV01001284.1:0-13654 GCA_018245615.1 Mimoniades ocyalus | reverse complement strand
TTCTTGGATTGGATTTTTCTAATTTATCTTTTTTTCTTGTGTTTGGGAATAGGCTCACCACTTATACCATAGTGGATCGTAAACGTAGCTGGTGAAACGTGGGATTGTATTACACTCTTCCACCTACTTCTTCGAAGATTACTCACGTGATGTTACCTACGTTGTGATACGTTAGAAATAAATGCAAATAAATAATGAATATTGAATTATAATTATACTAATATCTGACTTTTAAATCCCTAGTCATGTCTTGTTTTCATAATCTATATATGTACATACACTATCTCGGCGCACTAAGATTATAGCGAATACGGATCATTCGGAGATATCTGGGAGAGTATGTCGGTTCTAGTATTGTTTAATACGACAACATCAAAGTAACTAACATTTCCTACATAAAATTTATTACATTATTTAATCCAATTTTATCAAACGGAATATCTAATGGGTAATACGGTTTAAGACCATACCCGACGCGCATTTTGCTTTGGCGATTAGGGAACCTTGGATAAATCCATAAATGAGAATCTGACCCAAACTAATATTATTTATTCAATAAGATGGCTGTGAAATGGACGACTGGCAGTAACCTTGTTATAACATTTAGGACATAGGTATAATGTGTGCTTTACAAACATATTGATATATACTTTGGCATCCGGACACAGTTACACTTTGAAAATGACTCACAAAGTTAACCTAACTCAGGCGTGGCCACGAGTTGGATTGATAACGGCCAATTATACATTTTCACAGTTTTACGGTCTTTTGGATGCCACGTTAAATAATAGCTTCTGATTCTTATCGTTAAACAACAAACATAAAACCTTCTTGAAGGCTTTAAGGATAGGAAACCGTGCACGTCCACATATATCTATCTATTATCAGTAATTTTGACTGTGATATTAATTTTTAGATGGGTGGAATAAGAAAGGGTCTGAAATCATCAATCAGAAAAATTGATAACATATCAGGACTTTCATTACCACATATATGATATTTATCCACGTCACAAAAAAGATAGTTCGCGAAATGGGAAAGATGTTTCCAATGGCTGAATAATATAAAAAGAACGGTGATGTGTTCAAATAAAGAACGCGAGCCAAAATGAAGACGAAGTATTAGTATTACACATAAACATTCTTCAATCACATTTATTTTCAATGAAACTCTCTTATGTAATATTGAAAATCAAACATTCTTTAATAAAGGACCACTAGAAAATTAATTAATGATAATGAGTTCTTTATTTGTTTTCGCGTATTATTGTCATCGTGTTCCATTATTAAATATTCCATTATCGGAATGGCGACCTTATTTAAAACTCCGTGTTTTGCTTTGTGAGTTGTTTTATGAAGCGTTCTCTTTGGCTTTGTCTTTTCAAATTATTTCTCGTTCGCTTAGCGTTTGCACTGTATGTTTATCCACACAAAAGCAAGGCATGGATATAATTTTTTTTATACTAAAAATGCCTAGAACATTTGCACGCCGTGGGAACATGTTTAGAAATTTATATTCTACAAAAATATCTATGAATCCAAATGTACTATTTAAAGTTAGATATCTGTATAGTCAATATACAGACTGTTCAATTTTCCTGCATAACACACCGAAATATAAATATATTAAAATAAAAACCTCCATACCTCGTACAAGAAACCAGAATGATGTAATGGCTATTGTTAGTGCCAAGAATTTAAAATTGATGTACGCTCTAAGCCAAGCTAACTGAAAGTGTCACGTACAAACACTAGTGCTATTACACTGAATATAAATATTTTTATTATATTTATGTCCACATTACTGTTAACCTTTCTTGCTTATAGCATTAGTAATACTTGGTATGTAATAACAGATTTATGACTGACCCACTGACTGATAAAATCCATATTTTCATGTATGTGTAAGTGTGTTTCACTGATTTCCAAAGAAAGGCTTTCCTAATCTCATGCACATCTGATAAACTTTTATGTGTTTATTTGTATAAACTACGAAACGTCTGCTTCAGGGTACAATTGAATATAGCGAAAATCTAACACTTATTCAAACAACCTTAACATTATGTATGGGTATCTTGTTGGATGTTCGCTAGATATAATTAAGACAACAATTGAAGTTTCAACAGCGCTATTTTACTACCCTTTTTATATGGTAAACTGCTAAACTCATCACTTAACTACATCACTCAGAGCGCAAATTAACTTTCCTTTGTTTCTGAAAAAAAAAAGGATTCCCGGGATTTCGTACAACGGGATGAAGCTGCTATTGTCTTCACTGTAATTGCATTGAGCTTTAAAGTTCACCTTAAAAATGCGTCTTGTACATATATCTATAGTTTAATTTGTTTTTAACGTCAACGTATTTCACTACTAAAGTTGGTTGTTTGAAATTGTGTACTAAATCGTTGATAATGCGTTATAGTTCGTGCTTGCTCACCGGATTTGCTTTGTGAGGCTAAACAGGCTGTAATAATGAGGTTTCGGCTATATAAATTATCAAGTCAAACATTTGACCGCCGCACTGATCACATATAGCTCTGAACTACTGTACTTTTGCTTACAAATTGGTCATATTAGCCGAGTTTAGACTATTATTAGATTATATTAGACTTTATTTATTATTTATAATGTTCACGTTTTGTTTCTTTAGTAGAATCTGATAATGAATAACTATTAATTTCGTGATGGAAATTTTATGTAAATTTCTATTTTATGTTTTTTATATTTTACAAAATATTTAATATTGCCTATAAAAATTCATGGAAAATGAATACGTTTCAAAACATGCCAAATTCATTTGGAAATAAAAAGCCTACAAAAATAACAATTATATTGTTTAAAAATTCCTCCAGGAAAACCCCTATTCCAGTGTTACCATCTTACATACACACATATTTATCAAACTCGTTATAATTTCTGTTCATGTATGAATAATTGTTCTTACAAACATTGTAATTTTGTTTCGCTCCACCTTTGGCTACATCGCGTTCCCTTCTCGACTTACTTGTTCCAACTCGTCATTACTGCCAACACATTGAAAGAACACCCTTATCTCCATGGAATAAGAATCATCTAATTTACCGCTTGTAGGTTTATAATAAGAGCCTTCCTCGGTTTACTCGTTGAGGTAGCGTCGAGTTGCTATAAATTTAAACATGCTTAATCGTCAGAAACTTGATAATTAGAGAAAAATTCTAGTAGAGCGTACGGCTCTGGAGTGAACTGTTGTGAGATGCGTTTATAATTTAAAAGCTCTCATTTGAGAAATGAATATGCATACATATAATATCGGTGAATTGTCACACAACTTTTGAGCTAATTCATTTACTTGTTCATATTCATATCGCGCAATTAACATGTAAAAGGTTTTTGGCTTGTCCTGTACGTTCAAATCATGTGCAACCCTGCAAAATATTGTATGTACCTATATATTGTATGTACCTATATACCGGAAATGTATGTATTGCCGGAAATGTATGTATGTATATATTGCCAACTTAAGTAGATACTCCTAGAGTGTACTTTACAACGGTGGCCCGGTCACAGATTTGTAGAGATCAGAGTTAGTGGATAAAACATCAAACGAAAATTGTCCTCTTGCTCATAATGGATTCTTAAGGTGTTCCCTACAGTAAAGAAATACTTGTGCACTAATGGTAAAAATAAAATTACTGAAAGTTTAATGATGTAATATTTCTGTTAACTCTAAGTCTATGCATTCGAGTCTCGAAAGGCTTGTTCGAAATAGCTCACCTAATAAATCAGTTTGAGAGCTTCCTAAAAGAAAATTACAATCGTAAGTTACTGTGAAGAAAATTCTGTCACATAAATTTGTCAAATAATTCAGGCGTACTTTTTCTGAGCTTATTTTTTTACGTAAAGAATCTAGTAAAGATAATATAAAAAAATATTTTCGTCTAATTTGCCTAAGAAAGCTCAACTTCGAATTTCCCCGGCCGGAGATAACGAGAGAACAATCCATAAGTCATTAATATAATACACAGGGACGTATCAGTCGAGCAATATGTTGAACTTTGGAATTAAGAAATCTTCTTCGAAAGTATTTATTGTGATCAAAGACACAAAAATCCATAGAGGTAGACACAATCTATTTTTTGTAGCGTGAGTAGCAAACATCAAGTCCTAGTCATGAGAAGCCGTTGTCGCCTATGGTATCTGCAACTTACCTCCGAGAGAATGACACTGCCAAGACTGTCGTTATTAGTTAGTATTTATTTTTAATAAGTGTATTGGTATTATCCAGTAACACGACTGCAGCAACAAGACGGTTGGTAACATTTTTGTAGGTATGAAGGCGTGAGTTACAGTTACTGGTCGTTATTTATTGTCCTATTTGACGCTAATTGTAGATGCGCTATTACTCGGGAGGACTGATGTATTTGTCTGTAGTGCGAAGTAGCAACCGCACCTTTCATGGCAAAATACATATTGTTTGACTTCCCAGGACGAAGCGTGTTGTCCCTGTAGCTCAGGACCATAATACGAGCTATGGTATCCCTTGCCTGTCATAAAAGGCGACTAAAAGGAGACTTCCGGGGTCACGAGCGGTAAGAGTGGGAGCTCGATCCGTTCAGCCAGCGATTCTGGATAGGACCACGATGTGTGTAGCCACATATCGCTATACGAGTCGGCAGGAAAGGGAGGAGACATAAGAATTACCTCAGTGTAAGGCTCTGAGAGATGTCGCACTAGAAGGCCACTGCTGCGTTCCGTGAGAGATCACAGAGTCCCCCCATTAGCGCAGAAGAAAGTCAGCGAGGGAGTTTTAGTGAGATAAAACTCCCACATAACCTGGTATCTTTCCCAGGATATCAGGTACCTTTTGAAGGTTTCCTCCCAATACCAAAAAGAGTGAAGCGTGTACATGTTGTAATACATGATCATTGTCATTTCTAATTTTTATAAATTGTAACAGTTACGTATAAATCGTTTCGTAAGCTGATAAGAAAAGTCACCATGAATAGTTTGAACTTAAATACCACAGTATTAAAAGACCAAATGAAAAACAAGAGAATTGAAGAAAGACGTATGAATTTCCATGCATATAAATTTAAATAATTATTTTTATATTAACTCAGTGATGTTGATAAAAAACTTTTAATTTGGAACCAGCTCAATTTTGGTGTTCATTATATCTTGAGATAGAATGCAAAATGGGAAAGAAAATTCAAAATTATTTTGTAGACAATATTTTTGTTTATCGCATTTATTTTCTCGCCTACACTGGATCATTTTCTTGATTCGTAACGGATGCTACATGCTGAAATGTACCAAGAATGAAGTACGCACTGAAATTCGTCAGACATTCCTACTTTTATTTGTTCCTTGCTGCCGAATCGCAAGGAAATTTACGATTTTCCTACAACTATTGCCTAAGTAGTGTGAGTATAATAAGACGTGTGCTAATGTTCGTATTAAAGCTTAACTTCGATTCAAGTCGGCGTTTACTAACTTAGAGTTTCTAGTTAAAATTTCTAGTAGTCGCTCAGTCTGGGCCAGTGTCAATACGACGTAAACATGACTGGTAAATCGTGGGAGTGTACTGCATTCCACTGACCACCGCTTTGGGAATTACAAGCGTAGCTTTTTAATTTTGTTTAGCACAAGGAATAGTGACTCTGTTTACAAATATGTACATACCTACTGTGACAGAATATCAAAACCTATATACACCCATTTACAAATTTACTTTTAATTTACCTATTTCGCCTACCTACCTTAGCCGGCACCGGCTACAAAAATAACAATCATTGTACCTACATTATATTATCGTAATAATTTGATTGACTTTGACGAATTATTTTTGTACTTTTTAGTGCATTTTAATTTGTGTTTTATTGAAGTCGGTTTTTTGTTTTGTTAAATTTTTTTTTTTTTAAACCCAGACGCAGAGCAAATACTTATGCTCATCACACAAATTTTTATTTTGAGAATCGAACCCACGTATCCCGGTGCAACAATCAGGTTCACTACCCACTGCACCATTGGGCCAGTTAGAATACAATTTATCTGCGGGTAAACGCAATCACGAGGTTTTCTTAAGTTAACATTATATTTGCATTGTATAACACGAATACCGTTGTCGGCTGTTTTTAACCGACATCAGATAGGAAGGAGATTCTCAATTTATCTGTAGGTATATAATGTATACTTAACTTATAGTCACTTTGCATGTCGTTTTGAGAGTGTAAATTCAATTACATATACATACATACCACAATTTGTTTGCAGATAAACACAAGTGGTGGTAAATCTATTTGGTCACTTAACATTTTGATTTATCATTAAAATACATCTTTTCGAATAGGTTCTTTGGGTCTTTCTAAAGATACTTTTCTTTTCAGAAATTGAAACAATTAGGATTTAGGCATATATGTAATATGTATTTCATTGATATTTATGAAAAGACATACTTTTATAGATTTAACTTTAACAACAAGTGGCATACATTATACTCCGCATCTTCAATGTAAAGTAAAAAAATGTAACGTAAAAACTTAATGTAATCTGTAATGTAAAAACGTTAAAGGCTGAAAAAAATAAATTCTATCTCACCCTAATTTTGGCCACTGTTTTTTCTTTAGCATATTGAGCTTAATAACAAAAACGAAGCCGCGGTAAAGTTGGCAAATTCATTTATATTAAACAATTCCATTTTGACGAATTCTCATAACATTACCTAAGTAAAGTTGCTAGCGCCAAGTAACGAAGACCCTTGAAAGTAAATCCGAATAAAAATACGAAGAAAAAATAGAATGGCAGGTTCAGCATGAATTGGGGACGAAATATAACTGAAGTGAATAGATTTATATCGCAATACTTAAAGACGGGAGACTTCTTCAGCTTGTCGCATCATCAGCGAATAAATGATTGTTATACTCTTTAAAAGGACTTGTAGCAGATCGCGTGTAGATGCGTTCGTAAATTTTATTGTATATTTCCGCCTCATCCTTTACGGGGTAGGCAGAGAACGCCGAGTTTTAAATATCTCTATCTGTATAGATACAATATGATTTTTCTATAATGGTTTGTTATTCTGAGTAGCCCAATCCTTAGAGTAAATTTAAAAGTACAAGATATAATTTATTTACTGACTCTAAGTCCGACATGTGCTGTTGTCAATTTTTAAACAGGGTGCAAAAAAGAAAGGTTAATTTAATGAAAAAACTTTGCCTAATCTAAGAATATTTTAAAGAAAGATATAAAAAAATGTCAGCATTAAATTCTAGTAATGATTTTGCACGGCCAAAATATATAGGTTTCATATGCGTTTGCAAACTTTGTTGATTATGACACTTCTTCAATTTATCTATCACATAATTTTATTCCATTTATTTTATTTTTAACTTAATGTACTGTTATTTCCAATTGTGTGACGAATCGCGAGCAATTAAACAAGTGTCTAAAACGGGAGCGTTCGCGTTCTCATCTAGAAATATAACCACTTTGATCAATACGCGTTTGAAGGCCGAGTGGGTGGCAGACCGAGTTGAGAAGATACTGAGAGAAGTTGAGAGTTCTCGGCCGAGTAAAGTGGTCCAAGTCGTCGCGTCAGCGTTTCGCAAACGAACCCACTTGATAGGCGACGCCCGTGTCGTGTCAACCGCGTGTTATATAACGCCGCGTTTAATTACTGCACCGTCTTGTACGCTCAGACTCTTGTTGGATGTTTTAAAATAAATATACGAATGCATTCTCATTATCACTTGAGTTGACTTTGTAAGCGAAAGTGCAGTACAAATATAATTGCAGCACTCAAGAATTTGGAAGTACTATTTAAAATATAGATAAGAGTAGGTATGTATGTATTTATATAGTCGACCATGTTTCAATTGAATCAATAATTTTTATAACATAATTATAATGATTCGTTCGTGAATTTACTCTTTCATTGCTATTTCCAATTTTTTCCATTAAATTTTTTTTCTATTTCATTTATAGACATTTTAAAGGGTCAATTTCAATGTGCGTGACGAAAGTGTAATTGACAACTTCATGGGGATGCCACGATGCGAGTGTGACGTCACACAGAGCACTCTAGTGTACCATTAGTTCATACTGACGCTGCTCGTCAAAACTACTGTCATCGGTAACTTAACGAGAGTAACCTCTCTGTCATCGTCATCGGGCCGCGAGTGACAACGTCACAACTTTGTGAGAGAGAAAAAAAGCAATTGTCTATGGTTTGAAAGCACTCATTCACTCGATATCAAGTTGTCATTCTGAACATGTACAATTTGACCAATTTCAAAAAGTATTGGACTCATTAAGTACATATATGGAATGAATGCTTCATGTAATATTCGTTATATTTTAGGTTAATATATTAAAGTAACAATTTTCTTCGTTGTGTGCAAGTATTTAGCAAAACTTGTTTTATTGGCATTGTAATTTGAACTCAATATATTTAATTACATTAATATAATTAAGTGCAAAGAAGTAATATGAGACGTACATTAATAGGTACTTAATAATGTTATAATAAAAATTTATCTCCAAAGAAGCGATAACTCATGATAATCTAGGCTTTCCTTTATTAAAGACATACTCGTAGTAACATACCAAAAGGCAAACTTTATTTAATATTGCCATTCGCTTTTTAGGTTTAGGTTTAATAAAATTTATTCTCATACAAAACATAATTTTACTTAAAATAAGGTTAATAAGTAAATATAAAAAGTGAGGTTCGTGCCTCTGTTTAAGTTAAGTTTGTTTAAGTTAATTAACTTTTAGTAAAAAATATTTTTTTACACTAGTTACTTAGTTAATATAGGGCTTTTTAATTCCTTTTTAAATATATTAATGTTCAATTACCTATATACGTTCCATTATAGTTTTACTCCTTTAAACAATATGACTTTAAATTATACGTTTTCAAAGTTATCCTAGTTTACAATGTCGAGTTTATTTACTTTACTTGCAGAATATGGTTGGTTAATTTGCTAATAAACACTCGTAGTATAATATCAAAACATGGAAACATAATAATATGTCGGAGTAAAAGTTATGAAGAAGCTCTTAAAAAGAAGTTAACAGCGCGTTGCTACAAGAATGTGAAGGACAGTTAGAGTCTTATTATTTGCAAATTGCAGAGTATTATTTGCAAATTTTATTTATTAAGCTATAAACTTTTTCTTTACATATTAAGGTCACGTTAAATTTTTTAATAGTTTTAGAACAAATGGCTGACTCGTTGGTCGTGTTGATTGCATGCGCGAGTACCAATTGAGAGGTCCTGGATTCAATTCACGGGTGGGACACTATTGGATTTTTCTAAATTAAATTTTCTAATAGTGTATGGCAATAGTGCCCGGTGTATGGGAATAGACTCACCACCTATTCCATAGAGGGACGTAAACGTAACTGGTGAAACATCGGAGTGTAATACACTCCTCTGCCTACCTCCTCGGCGATTACACGCGTGATGTTACGTTAGAGCAAATGGAATATTTGGTATTTATATATTGGTATTGATATTTATGTGTATCGTACAAGTATTTTCAACTAGGGTATAGATTTATTTTGAATTTCGAACTAGCCGTTCTTCGAGGCAGAAATGTAATAGGTATGTCATTAAGATGCAATTATATTAAACCTATAAAGAATATACCCATAGAGGATAGTCTATTCATCTGTCAAGATTTAAGGAACGAAAACGTTTGGCGACACGTTTTATAAGTATTTTCTTCGAGATCGTAACGTATTATGTTTTTTTAACCGTATTTAAAGCATAGTACGAAAGTGTAATGTTATCAAACCATTATCATCAAACTTATTATCTTATTATCAAACTGGGACGGTTGAAAAACCTGTGAAATTATGAACAAATTACAAAACGATCTATTAGTTTGGAAAATGCGCGGAAATGATATTTGAATTCATATAGCAATAGATCTATCAGTTCAATGCTGGACGTCAATTTGTCATTCGATGATGGTAAGACGTTAAATCAATAGAAACTCCTCGTGAACACGCCCCTCTCAAGAGTTTCGACGTCAGCTAACAAACCGGGAGTCTCTTCGAGCTCTTGAAAATTTCAGATCGGGTCTCGAACGGCTCTCCAGTCTGACGAGAAGCCTATTTTAGATATTGAAGTGTTATGGCGGCCCAATTTCGAAATGTTGAGTGCTTCATTCTCTATTTTGCCTCCGCCGAGGCGTCGTTACAAGCCAGTAGGTATTACGTATTGTTAAAACTTTACCGCTTGAATGTTCTGAGTGTAGTGAAAATTTCGCGGTGTAAATTAGGATTGTATTATTCTTGGCAGACTTAAAATGTAATGCATTTATGTAATCTGCAACTAATATTTGTCTAAGAAATATTTTGTTCCTTCACCTAAATTTTGATTGCCAAATCGCGTTAAATCTTGTACATAATTAAAAATTTTGAAAAAATAAACCCATTTTTATCATTTCTAATAATAACTGAGTATTAATAATAATGGTGATAGTAAATAGTAATACTGAGTATTAGTAATAATAGTAACTGAGAACTGATAGTGTTGTAAACTTGCTTTACTAAGACTGTTCGGGGGCTACATACTCGCATGACACAGGTCTGTTTTACCTGTAGCGTATGTGTTTGATCTGTGTAGTGTAGTATATGATTGTTCACAAATTACAACAACTAATTGTCATGTTTCTTTAAAAACTCAATCAAAGTGCGTCTCTATCTCAATCCGAATCAGGTAAGATGTTGCTAAACGGCGACCTTCTACAAAAATCATTTTCGCTCAAAATTGCTTACCCTGAATCCATTAAATACGATTTAACGTCACAGATGGGCGAGTTTTCGCTCTTAGTTTAACTCTTTTTAATTTCCCTATAAAACGGTTATTGCGGGTCCGGATATGCTCAGATAGATGTCGACACCTTGCCGCCAAATTAGGGTTCGGCATGAGTTATAGCGTGTTAATATCGCTGACATTCGAATAATGTCTACGCACTGAATATCGTGGTTCTACCGCTATCTGGGCTTTGATCTTTATGTCCTCTGAACTCTTTCTTTTGAACAGAATTACATGGAAAAACTTTATTCTCTTATTTTCCGTGATTATAAAATATTTGTTATATTATTTTATGAATCTGTAGCACATCTGCGTATTGTCTGAACGTGGTCTTGTAGCAATTAAGCCAAACTCACTGACATGGCTTCACGCAGTCAGCCACCTCCAATCCTGACTAGAACCAAATTGTAATAGATTAGCCAGTTTTCTATGGAATGCCCGTTTTAGAAATGAATTCTTGACCCTGGAAGAAACCATAGGGAATGGGCTCATGTTTTATGCGCAACGCCATTATGTTGTAGCGGTGAACCAAAACACGCTGTAATTCATAAATTGCGCCGTGACCATAACAGGAAAATGTCGTCACAACGAACAGGCGTCCATTAATCATAGCCATAATCTCGCTAAACTCAAGTGGGTGATTATCGGCTGAGCTTCGTCTATGTAATTATTGGTAGCAAGTCAATAGAATCGATTTCCGTGCTCCAGATGTCTCGTTCGCTAGTTATGGATTATTCTGATTGGATTACGCATTGGATATTGATGAATAAATCGATAGAATGATCGAGAAACGACTTATTACACACTATCAAGGATAGTCCATAGTCCAGTGATTTGTTACTGTAATAAAATACTAGGTTTTATGGGGATTTTATCAACCCTTTTCACACTGTTAGACAAATCTGCCCACCTATCGAATAACAGCGTTGTACTCCGGAAAAACCAGTTACAACTAGGACTTAGCCGAGAATTGTCTTGAACTTTTTATGTCTCTAAATTTATTGGGTGAGTAAAGTGAAAGTAAATGGCTGAGGGATGACAATATAAAATCGATACATTTTCAATAGGGTAGTAGGTACTTAGGTAGGTAGTTGTTCAGTAGAGTATTTAAGGTAGATAACATTTAAGTAAACACTCTGATGATGCAAATGTATGCATCGGTGATCACTTATTGACCAAACTAAAACCAGCCATTGATCTGATATTCGAGAGTCTCTGTTAACATTTGTAATTCGAGAGGAACCATGTCCGTAATCAAGACATCTTGTTGGCTTATTGGGATTATTGTGATTGGATTAGTGACGTAGATTTGCGTCTTGATATTAGAATTGACGCCATGAACAATGAACTCTCATAACCTAATGATAAGGATATTTTGCAGGTTCTAATTACATTATTTAATTTGAATAACGGACCAACAAGTGACAGTTAATCTTTCCATTCAAACGAAAGTATCTTCGAACAAAACTTTAAAAATGAAAGCACTAGTGTCATTTTATGTGTAATTTTAAAATTTTAAAATTTTAAATTTTTAAATTTTGAAATATCTACACTATTGTTACCAAGTGCATCCATTAAAATGCATAAAATTCGAATAATTTCATATTACTTGGCGTGTTAATATTATTGTAAAATGTAGTATCATTAACTTAATCAAAGATTGATATACCTTCGTAAACATACGATATCCAACTCGAAGTCTACCCCTGCGAATACTGTAAAACTTATCCTAGCCCGTAGAAAGGTAATATTCACTGTACCCTACTTCTTAAAATTCTCCAATTTACATTTGAATAATAGTGTATGCTCATGTACGGAACCTCATTGCCAATTACATGCACTTATTGACTACATGTCAATATACATTGTCAGTACACGCAAAGGACAGTGTTCACTGTTACCGTTTCACACTATAGTGCCGGCGCGAGTTTCAGCTTAATCAAATCAGTGTGGCAGGTCCCAAAAGTTTTTCATGCCAATTTAGAGATTACAAGTCTGACAAACGTTCTATCTCAAATGTTGATTCGTCCGTTAGTATAAATGTAAGCATAACTGATTTGCATCATAATAGCGCAAATAAAATCAAGTCAAAAATGCTTGCTCCTTCCGCAATGGAATAATAGGCTTGTTTTGCTTTCAAACGCAAACGAATAACACGGTGTTCATAATATTTTTAATGTTTTTTTTGTGTCTTTAATTTTATTATGACTAACGGTGAGTTACTATGAAGAGATGAGTGCAGTTCGCGGCCACTCGCAATCAACTCGAGACAAAAGACAGAAGGTAGAATGCCTTTTCAAACAAACGAGAACGCTTGCCCACTAATGAGGGCTGAGCCTTACTTGTGTTATCTTGTCCGCTATTACTTTGACGAGAGGCTTTATTATAATGACGCAGATTTATATTTTACTAGTATTATGTTGGATGATATATGTACTATGATTAATGAATTTATATTTACTATGATGTGCGGTACAATGTACGTGTATTATTATTATCAGCCTTTCTAAGTACACTGTTGGAAATATACCTCTCCTGAGGAGATTTTGCTCATGAACCCCACGTTCGGAAAGTGGGCTCAAGATCGCAGAGCATGGCCTCTCGCTCCGCCTACGCTGCTAGTCCGTAGGAACGCAGAACATTTATCCGTGCCTGGGTAGGCTACACTATACTGCGATCAACCACTGCCGGGTTTAGTCGCCTCTCACAATGCCCTGGTAATCCTGCAATGGGGTCGACAAATGTATTGTTTATGGTATTTACGTACATGCGTTCTAAGTATAGCGCTGTTGTCACCAGTTTTGTGCTGGCGCGACTCGTCCAGAACATTCCTCGAAACTTAACTATT